>JAUMHN010442248.1:0-11335 GCA_032360265.1 Heliamphora ciliata
ATTCATCACAAATATAAATATGAAACTACGAATGCAAAATCATCTCAAATGTTTCTCATTAATATGCCAGGGATCTAAAATAAAATACATAAAAGGCAAGACTTTTCAGTATACATTCCCAACAACATGGTACCTGATTTGTGGAATCCTCAAGTCGGGAACGTGCTCCAATGGGCTAATCCTCTAGTGGTGATCCAAGCAAGACTTTAACGTCGGTCGAAGGTTTGGCAGGGTTTCGGTGTCGGGACTCGGGATCGCTCGGTAATGTGGCAGAGTCTCTCTCACTCAGAATTCATACTGAAAACGTACGCTGGGGTACAGTATTTATAGAAATCTTCAACCAATGAGGTGTTGCCACGTTTTGGGATACGTCAGGCCATTTGGAGTTGGCGATCGCCACATTGCAAGTTGACGGTTGCCATGTTTTGAGAGGTTCCACAAAGTTCTTTGGCGGTCGCCACAATGGAAGTTGGCGGTCGCCATGATGAAAGGTGGCAGTCGCCACTTTTGGCTAGGGTTTCCACAAAGTTCTATGGCGGGCGCCATGATGAGAATTGGCTGTCGCCTTACTTGGGCAGCAAGTTTCGATGGTTGGTCAAAATTTCATTGGCTTAAAGGTTTTGAATTCAAATACCGAGCTCGGATCACTTCCCGAGGATTGTATCGAGGCACTACTTCACCTATTTTTATCATCGTATTTGCCTAAGGTTGGACGGGAACAAATTGGGGTGTCTACACATAGCCGCAGAGGCTCTTGGCTCAGGAGCCCTCACTCTAGCCCTGGATGCCTCAGCCATCGCTCTCATAGTGGTAAGCATCTTCTGCATGACGTCAGCACCGCCCACTTGTTCCTGTGGGGCATGAACGTCTCCTTCCTTCGGGACCTAAACATAAGCACGACCTCAGCCACAACCCCGTCCCAGTCCTCCCCACGTGGACATAATTCTATATGAAGCAAGATAATAGGATAAGTTTTTCTATAGCATGTTGTTACTAACATAAATACATATAAGCATATAAGCATGCTAACACGTAGCCACTTAAAGTTATGTAAACACGTCTCACATACCGAGAAGAACCAACAAGACGGACTCGTCCATTTGGGTAACCTATTCAGATTCCTTGCTAGAAAACATGTCATCCAAACGCGTTTCTAACTTGGCTTCCAAATCTGTTATTCCAAACGCCCTAAGGCAAGACTCCTTAATTCTAATATTCAACCTCCATACCCATATATACACAAACCGTCATGCTAAAAAGGAAAATGACATGTTATAAAAATATATATACACATGCAAGCAAGCATTAGTAATCAATCTCACCAGATGATAAACCCTCTTCCCATGGCTCTTAGGTATTCCCCAAAGCTCTTATACCAATTTGTCACGCCCCAAAGCCCAGGGTCATGTGAAAATTCACCAAACACCAGTTTTATGAAAATAAGTTTTCATACATTTAAATCTACCTATTGAAATCAGAAGAATACCCAACATGCATCTGTCATAAGCAGTAAAGATCAGATTCAACATGGATAAATATATCGCCCTGAAGAGCACAAAACATGCCTTCAAGGAGGCATACAAAAAGAAAAACTAAAAAATTCTTCCGCCATCACAGGCACCACTAGATCAATTCCTCATGATTATCAACATCCAAACCTGAAAATGATTTTCAACAAAATCCCACACCGTGAGCCGAAGCCCAATAGAAACAGACTATAAAACTGTAAAACAGGATATACAATCATATAATGGGAGCTAGCTCAACCACAGCCAAAAAGTTTTTACATCATAAAACCTCAAGTTTTCCCATCAGACTCCCAAAAACCTCCAAAATGGTTTTTCCTCCACAAAACCAAAAATTTATACAATGCAAAAATAATGTTTCACAGTTAAAGCAAAGTAGTAACCAAAACGTTATTTTCTCGCTCAAATCACACACCGAGGAAGAGAGAATGAATCCAATGTACCGACTCTGTTACAAGGGGACAGAGGTAACAAATATAGACTCTTACCCTTTACCCAATCCCTACACATCATAGGACCAGTTAGGTAATGACAAGTTCTATACGAAGCCACCACAACGTAAAAGATGACTTTACAGACTAAAATCGAAGGATAAAAACACCTTCCACCTTCTTTACGGGAACTACCCCGAAGGACAAAGATACCTTCTCTTTGCACATTTTTGGACTTCCACCGAGGGTAACTCGTGCTAAATACCCACTATCCCGGTACATCTAGAGAATCATTTCAAAAATCGTCCCGTAGCTCAACTACAAAAATATTTCCACAAAATACATGAAACATGTATATAGATCCATCCAGAAACATGGAGATCAAACAAAAATATTTCCAAATATTTTTTCCTATTTTCAACAAAACGTTTTAAAAATGAGCCTCAGCCCCAAAGGTTAGCTCAAAACCTCCAAAACACCAAGTGTTGAGATTTTCATCAAAAATCACCGTTTTCAAACCTACCTTTGAAAATCATACTTTCACAAGCCATACAATGTAATAAACTAAGAAAAGCAAAAAATATGCTTTTTACCTAAAAAATAAGGTTTAAACATAAATATGATATTTGATGTATTTTTTATCCAATGAAAACACGTATAATTACATATAACACCCTTATACAGTAGTAGGGTCTAGAGTCCTACATCGGCGAGTCAAAACTCAAAATCTCAAAAATCGAACCTCGTCAAAATGAGAATCTGTCCGGATGGGTGCCAAGCCCACGTCTCCGATAGCAAGGATCCACAAAGAAATTAACGAAAAACCAAGCCCCATGCCCTCAAAAGTTAGAGAGAAAGCAGAGAAATGGGAAACTTAGCTTCTAAGAAAGGTTTTCTAAAATATCTCCGCCACTAGGATATTTATAGACACGAAAAAAATCTTCTATCTAGTCAATGAAACCCCCTAGTTCAGTCGACCAAACTGAAAAATTTTGGTCCAGTCGACTGGACCGACCCCTCCAATCGACCAAACCACAGGGCAGAAGTGTACTGGTTTAAGCCTCGGTTTAATAGCCCAAAAACCACCCCAATAAGCCTTAACAAAGCCCGAAAAAGCGTAAAACACAGTTATCATGTCATTCTACAACACCAAAGCATAAATCATTCATAGATGATATTTATGTGATAAAAGAAACACGTCAAACATAGATATATATCAAAAATGAAACGGTATAGGGTCTCACATCGTGGAAGCCTAAAAGTATGACTAGGAGTCCAAGTTTATTTGAAGCCATCTGATTACGGAGGAATCAAAACCCGGATGGGTAGTCAACAAACATGGGCAGTTGACTTACCTAAGATGACTTTTCATCCCAGATGTCAAAATTTTGAGAGGGGATGTCCTGAAGGAACACCACTAGTCACTTTTTGCTGTCCACCCCGGAGAGACAAAGATGTATCATGATCTGAAGAGGCACTATTGGTGGGACGGCATGAAGAAGAATATAGCAAGTTTTGTAGCTAAATGCCTTACCTGTCAGCAAGTAAAAGCTTAGCACCAAAGACCAAGAGGGACCCTTCAACCCTTAGAGATATCTCAGTGGAAGTGGGACCACGTTACTATGGACCTTGTCTCTAGACTAGCAAGGTCACCAGCAAGACTCAACTCTATCTGGGTAATCGTGGATCACCTCACCAAATCAGTACATTTCCTACCAGTTCGAATTTCTGAAAAGCTAGAAACGCTGAGCTAGAAGTACATTCGGGAAATTGTACGTCTTCACGGAATTCCATTGTTTATCGTGTCGGATCGAGATCCACGTTTCATCTCATGAGTCTGGTAAAGTTTGCAAACCGACTTAGGAATGGAGCTTTGCTTCAGCATTGCCTTTCACCCGCAAACTAATGGGTAATTTGAACGTACAATTTAGACATTGGAAGACATGCTTTGATCCTGCGTCATGGACCTCAAAGAACATTGGGAGAAACACTTACCGTTAGTCGAGTTTGCTAACAATAACAGCTACCAATCCAGCATTAGCATGCTACCATATGAATCCCTCCACGAAAGACGGTGTCATTCGCTGAATTGTTGGACTGAAGTAGGAGAAAATGCACTTCTTGGACCAAACCTAGTACAAGAGACCACCAAGAAGATTCGACTCATTCAGCAACGAATAGCCACTGCACAAAGCTGACAGAAGAGCTATGCAGATCAATGATGAAGGCCGCTACGATTTGAAGTGGGAGATCATGTATTCCTGAAGATTTAACCACGAATATGGGTGATACGCTTTGGCCAAAAGGGGAAGCTAGCCCAAAGATACATTGGGTCGTTCGAGGTTCTAACCAATGTTGGGGAAGTGGCATATCGTTTGGCTCTACCTCCACAACTCGCAAGCGTTTATAATGTTTTCCATGTCACGATGCTGAGGAAGTATGAACTAGATCTTACTCATATTCTGGACTGGAGGGAACTCTATGTTGATGAAGATATCACATTTGAAGAACAACCGACAATGATTATCGATCAACGAGACAAGATTCTTAAAGGCAAAACTATTCCACTTGTTCGAGTTCTTTGGAAGTACAACGGGAATAAAGAATCGACATGGGAGCGGAAAGAAGCTATGAGGACAAGTCATCCATAATTGTTCGCAGATTGAGGTACAATATAAAATTTTGAGGCCGAAGTTTATTTTAGGGGGGTAGATTGTGAAAACTCAGCTCAAACCCTAGTATTACCGATGGATAGATAACGAGAATTTAGGTCGCTGCATGAATACGAGAAACCCTAATTAACCCGAAACCCTAATTTAACCATAAAAACCCTAAAGGGGCCAAATCTTTGAAAGAGAAGCCCTAATACTCAGAAAAGTCTCGAGACAGTCTAAATTAAGTAAATAACATAAAATTTAAAATTTAAAAATTCTCATAATTAGGGTAAAATGATCATTTTACCCCTAATACAACAAAAAGTCTTAAAATCTAAAATTTGACACATGAAAACTCAAAATTTGATATTTATATATAATTAATTAATAAAAAATAAAATAACAACAAAAATAACAAAAATATCCTTGCATGGCCAGCTACCTAGGGAATTGTGCACAAAAAGTAATTTTTTGCTTTTTTAAACTTAAAAATAAGAAAAATATGTATAAATTAAACATTATTATGACCTAATAATTTTTATACAAGTAATATATATAATAATATAATAATATAGGTCAACAAAAGTAAATAAATTATTATTTAAAATCTCTACACAATAAATAAGTTAAAATGTCAATTCTTGTCAAACTAGCTTAAATTAACTTAAAAGTCTATACCTATTTAATCAATTGCTATAAAAATTATGATAAATTATGGAAAGACTAGATTAATTATAAGCACATTAATATAATAGGTTTTAGTAGGTTAAGATACCAAAAAAATACATAAATTTAATATTTTAAGCATTTTTTTGCACAAAATAGTACTTAAATACAATTTAAACCCCAAAATTAATGCAATATCATATTTATCTTCCCCAAACCTGCCCTAGCCGAAACCCTAGCAGCGAGAAATCTAATTTTGTAAATCTTAGATAGGCCCCACCTACCATGCAACCAATGAAAATTAAGAAACATTCAAAATTAGGCTTACATGTAATTATTATATCTCCATTATATTTTTGTTATAAAACACACCAAACACCCCTTCTCCTCTATGCATTTTTGGCTTAGATAGATGAGGGAGAGCCACCAAAAAAAATGTTCTAAGTGTTCTCAAGTGAAGAAGGAAAGAAGAAGGAAGGAAGAAAGAAGAAGAAGTTAGAAAAGTTCAAGGTGTGAGTTATAAAGCTAAGTCCCACCCTTCTTCAACATTTAAAGCGTCAAAACAAGTAAATTTCATAAAACCTTCTGTCAATCTCTCATAAAATAGCCCTCAATTCATCTTTATAATCAACCCTAAGAATAAGAAATAAGGATTCACTCAAAAAGGTGTCGTAAGAGTAGATTATGGATTGTTCATGTATGATCAAGTGTTGCATGTGCTTGCATGTGAGTATTTTTGAGTTTTTTGGCTTGAATAGGTTCTGAAACTTTGGTTTATATGAATATATGACATGCATACAAAGAAAATACATTTAAATTTAACGTAACATGAGCTAGGTTACCGAAACGCTAGATAACCTAATTTTCTAGGCATACTAACTTTCTGTCACGAACTTTAAACTACCATAACTAATTGTAGAAAAATGATCTAAATGTGATTTTTATGTTCAAATCTATATTTTTAAGTTCTATTTCATAAAAAAATAGTTTAAATTGATTTCGTGGGGTAGAACTCCAAATATACCCTTTTTACCAAAGAGTGTCAAATTTTGACTACTCTGAATTGCAGGCCTAAAAACTCTAAGTTATAGTGAGAACTGAGCTTGAGTCAGAACATAAAACTTGTCAAGAACATGTTTATCTTATGGCCCACAAAATATGAGCCAAAATTATGAAGTCTTGATAGGCCAAAACCATTCCCAAAGTCACTATTGTGATTCAGTGATTGGCCGAGCTCTCTGTCACACATTTTTGTGAGACCAAAAACTTACGTTTTTAATAGCTAAATTCAAAATTGGTAAACATGAAAAATGTAGCTGACCTATTAAAGTAAATACTGAACAAAAATCAGTCCAAAATACCCTCGAATGGACTCCCAAAGGTTTTGAGCATTCTCTGTTGAAAACCTATTCTGCAGACCCTTTTCAGGCTGACTGAACCCACTTTATAAATTGGCCAAGATCACCAATTTGTTCAAAACAACTAGCCCTTGTACAAGACATGAAACTTGTAGGGAACACCATAAAATAAAACCTCCCCAAATTTCAGATCCATACCCCTTGAATTGATGCTCCAAAACCGTGGCCAACAAAGGCCCAAATTCTGTACTTTTTTTGTAAAATGCTGAATGGTTTTCACTTAATTAAAATAAATGACCTTTTTCCCTAGGATCTAACCTTAGTGCTAAATATGAAAGTTGTAGAAAATATTTTTATCTAATTGGTGTTCAAAAATTAAAAATTAAATCCAGATCTAGGTACCTTAAAACACTATTGTAACTTTAAATTTGACGATTAAGCATTTACTTAAATTTGGCTAAGTGTATGAGTGGTATGTTAGTTTATGAAACTTGAACCTAAGAACTTTAAATGATTTATGTGAATGAGTGGTGTATGAAAATAACAATTTGATAATTAGAAATTATGCCGATAGATTGGATCCATATCACATGAATTATAGCTTATACTTCGCATATTTGTACTTTATGCTTTAAGTGAGTTGTACCATGTACTATATCATGTTTATATGTCATGCTATAATTAATTGTACACGAAAAGCATATCACACACCATGAGCATTATTACACTTGCATCTTGATTTATCGGAGTCCCCCTTGTACCTATCATTGTGGGTTGGGTTATATGGAAATCATTCTTTCTGTGGTGTTGAATCTAGGGCGCCCCCGGTTGCCAATTTTAAAAATGAATTTGGAGATTTCTTATTACAAAAAGAGGTTAGACACTATGGGTTCATCACTAGCCTTTTAATTAGACTTTGGGTTGTCGCCTAACGAGCATCCTGGTTCTTAATGTGGGATCGGTTGACCTAGATAAAGATGGACAAAACTGGTTGGCCCGTCCCCACACCGTTGCCATTGAGTAAAACGGCTAAGGCATGTAGCCAAGGAAAGCGTTTACCTTTCGCAACGAGGCGAGGATAGGTTCGGTGATCAAAGTCCCATCAAGTCTACTATGTAATTCCCGGCGTGAAATTCATGATATTATTCTGGATGTATGTCGAGTTAGGTAACTGCATTGCATTCATCTGCATCACGCACTTGTACAATTGTTTTTATACAAGCTTACTCTGTTAAAAATGTTAAATTGTCAATTTTTTTTGTCTTAAATTGTACTAGGTATTATACGATATGTATTGTGGGATATTTTATTGTGAGTTTGTTAGACGGTTTAGGAAATTTGCTTCTAAGTTTTGGCTCATGGCATTCGTGCCACAAGGGAAGAAGAAAAACATTTTGAGGAAGGTGTGTTCGTAGAAGAAGAAGATTTCGAAGAACGGGGTGAGTGGCGGGAGCCAGCCGATCCCAACTACACCGCTTGAAGACGTAGAATTTCTCTTTTTGCTCTTTTTGTTTAGTCTCCGCGAACATTCTGTAAAGTTTTATTAAACTTTCTGGATGACTGTAATTAATAAGTATTTTGAACAAGTTCTAAACATTTAATGATGCAGTATTATTTGTATGTAATTATGAATGCATGGTTAGAATATTTTCCTTAATTATAATTATGTATGTCCCGACGTGCCCGT
The DNA here is from genome assembly GCA_032360265.1 of Heliamphora ciliata. Lineage (NCBI taxonomy): Eukaryota > Viridiplantae > Streptophyta > Magnoliopsida > Ericales > Sarraceniaceae > Heliamphora > Heliamphora ciliata. Next base: position 8,323 of record JAUMHN010442248.1, read on the forward strand.
AAGACAGGGCATCACAGATTATTTCTTCACCTTAATAATGATGGACAATTTCTAGAATAATTTTATATATATTAACAACTACAACCTAAGAGTACATCAAATTTATATACCATTTACTACACAAAAGCAAACAGTAGAGATAAAGTTCACACCATCCAGTACATACTACCCAACATATTTTTACGTACGCACATACCATTATCTAATGTGCAAAGAAGTTAACTAACAAAATAAGTCATTAAAAAGACAAGCCATAATAAGAAGTAGTTGCATGCACAGCAACTATAGAACATAACTTTGTTGTTTGCATGAGGCTGCGGTTTTCGATGCTCTTCCTCTACCATATCATCAGCCCAGTAGAATGCACCATGGTGGTTAAGACTGCAGGGGCAACGGTAGAATGGTCTTTCATACTTCCTTTTCGTCTTCGCCATGAAAAGCCACATCATCCCTCCTCCACAAGCACGATGAGATGGGTGTTCATTTATGAGTGCCGTATCTATACAAAACAAGTTAATACAAGAAGAAAGCAATAATATGCATGCAAATAGGAAAGAACAATACAGAGTCAAATTTAATTACAGTCATCTGGATATGTATCTACCAAATAGGAAAGAACAATTGCTGAAAAATTTAATTACAATCATCCGAATACGTATCAACCAAATAGGAAAGCACAATATGGAGTAATATTCAATTATAGTCATCCGGATATGTATGTACCAAAATGCAAACAAATAATACGGAGCCATGTTTAATTATAGTCATCCAAAAAAGTATCTATCCAAAAAATGCAAAGGATAAAGTAAGTGCAAGTAACAATAATGTTCAATCATTCCGATCAGTATGAAAGAGATAACCATATAATGTAGCAAAACCAAATAACACATATAGCATGAGTGGGTTGGTAGTGTTGTATACTAAAAATCATAATTTTAATTTTAGTATTTAATTTTATTTATTTATAAAATTAATTTTTTCATTTTATGAGAATCTTAATGAGTAGTGTATGCGTTTCATTATTTATTTCATATTGTGCATGAGTGTCTTTTATTCTACGTAGTATTTAATTTGATGTGTAAAGTTTGACTTACACACAGAAGACTAGATTATTAGTTCTTGTAAAATATAAATTTTTGATTCATAGTTTAGATGGAATTTGACATGCCATCGGTATAACTGTAGCACAATGTTTTAGTAGATCTGTCTTGATTACAGCGAACGGTAATTGTTTCGACAATTGTTCCGACTCGTTGTGTTAGTACACTTTGTGTATATTGAAAAGAACCAAGTTGGGATAATTAATTTTGTACTGAATTTATAAATTAATTTACACTTCATGGTTATTATGAGTACTTACGCTTTTAATCTTGAAAATAATTATTATTTGCGTATATTTAATATTCGTTATTTTGATACATTAGAATGTATGATTTTGTATGGATCTATAATCTCGGTGAGTTGGATAGTGATATTAATTATATGGTGAATATTAATTATTGACGGAATCCACGTCCCGAAAAATCGAAATTGATGAAACCTGTAATATCTTGAAAAAATATATAATTAAGTAAATAAATAAATAATTTTAATAATAAATATACTAATTAATTTTTAGTTATGACCGTTATAAATTAAGTACAAAAATTATAAAACTTCATTAATTATGCTCATTTAAAAATAATAATAATAAAAGAACGAAAATTGAAATCTATACAACGATCTGAAACACAAAGTTTTAAATACTATCACAATTATTAAGAACTCAATCATTAAGATCAACTCAATCATTAAGATCACCACATTATTATACACCAAGTCTTTAAAAAATTAATCTTTTAGAAATTATCCTTTATCTAAAATTCAAATACAAGATCAAATTTTACAACCAATTTATTGAAATAATTTTAATCAGGATCAAGAAGACGATTTAACAACTTCAAATATAAATACTTTAACTTTAACATCAAACTCACTACCATCTCATATTCCATCTCTCCACGTTCTTATACAACCTACACCTACACCACTAAACCCTACACCTACTTTATCATCATCCCATCCACTTCCACTAGCTTCCCCATCATCACATCCACCATTTGAAATCAACATTGATAAAATTAATAAAGAATATTTACAATATTATAATAAATATAATCGTGAATGTTTTATACATAATAATACTATTGAACAAGAAAAACAAATTAAAAGTGAATCTATTAAATTCTTACAAGAATCTCAAATTAATATTCGCTTCTTTCCATGATATTATGCCACCCCGCCCCACCGCCCTCACCCGTTGCAACCTCCGATTGTCATCACCGCCACCGCCGTTCACTCCAGTCGTCGTCACCAGCGACCCTGTCACCGTCCATTGCCGTCGTTCTGCCACCGGCTCTCTCTCTATATATGTGTGTGTGTGTGTGTGTGTGTATATGTATCTCCTTCTCCCTCTCTCGACTCCACCACCACTGTACCGACACCACCAGCGGCCGACGACGCCAGCGTCAGCGTCCGCCCCTTTGCTCCGGCACTCTCCTCTCTCTCCCCTCTCTCAGTTTATCTCCCTCTCTGTCTATATAAATGAATATATATATCCCTCTCTCTCTCTCACGATCACTGCCACCACTACACCCAAGTGTTAGAATCTGTGAATTCATTGGCCATTGAATTCCAGAATTCAATAGCAAAATTCAATTACAATTGAATTGGCCATTCAATTAGAAATTGAATCCAGAAAATCAATACCTTTCATGGCTATTGATTTTTCTGTAACCCCCTCTACGATGGAATGCTTATATATGCTGTCAATCCATTCAATTTTCAGAGAAGGAAGGAAGGAAGGAAGAGAGGCAGAGAAGAAGAGACAGAACACACAGCAGAGGTGAGAAAGGAGAGATACAACTCAGATTATATTGCAAGCTGTAAAGAGAGAAAAAGACAGACGGAGTACGTTCGTAGCCGATCCTTGGTGGTGTTCCAACGATCGTGTAGCCGTTTTATCCTGGGAGAG
>JAUMHN010442259.1:0-11335 GCA_032360265.1 Heliamphora ciliata
AGGGCGGTCGTTAAATAAATTAGGGCCCATTCATATATGTAAATATATAACTATTGCTAATTCATTGCAACTCAGCTTCAACCATTTTCAGAGGGCGGTGGTTAAATAAATTAGGGCCCATGCATATATATATATATATATATGTATATATATATGTAATGCTATATTTGGTAGGGAGGATGGAAAGGACAAGGGGAACAAAGTCAATACCTATAGAAGGGATTATCTTTTTGTTTGTGGATGCGGTGAAAGGAACAAGCGAAGGTTTTATGAAGTGTTTGTCGATTACAAACTTAATGATCAAAAGTTGGTTGTGTAAAAAAAGGGGCATTGGTAAAAATTTTGTGCCTTTTAAAACCCACATCAGCCTTTTCTCTCTCCTCTCTCTATTTCTCTCTTCCTGCTTTTGGGCAAGTTGGTTTTTGTTGGCCGGGGGAGCTTAAGACATACTGCCTGCCTTCTTCCCTATTTTCTACCAAATGAGGAAACCTTCACCTACCTTCCAGCTTCTTTCCTCCCATCTTTTCACCCTACCAAAGTTAATATAGAAGAGTTAGTATTGCATCTAAAGGGGAGGTGTAGATTTAGCAATTTAGTTCCTAATCACAAAAATGGGGAAAATGGCACCTTAACAATTGGAGTATCTTTATATTGACAGACATTATCAACAGAGTATGGTTAATTATTGTTAGTTCATTGCAACCCAGTTTTAACCATTTCTGGAGGGGCAGTGGTTAAATAGTTAAGGCGGGTGTGTGTGTGTGTGTGGGGATTACACTTATAATGAGAGATCTGTGACATCTGTCTCTTGTTCATGGTATTATCATTACCATGTGTTTTAATTTCCAAAAGCTCTATGCATAACATGGTGATTCATCATATTTCCTCTAAAGCAGCTTTTTTTAACCCCTTCTTTATGGTTTTTCTGGTCAAGCCAAGAGGTAATCTGTAGTTCTCATTTGAATCGAAAGGCACCATTAATTGTTTTCTTTATGGGATTAAATCTCAAAGAGAGAAGGCATTAATTGAAACTGATCATTGACACAGGGCTATTCAGTACAGGTATATATGCCCGTGGTTGGGTTTCTGATGGAGTAATCTGTTGATTGTGTGCTCTCAAAACCTATATTGAAAGAAGAGGACATAATGGAAAAGATTGTCAGTTTAATCGCAGCAAAATTATGTTTTTACTGCCCGGTTGATTTGCAACTTTTATCGGTGCCTTTATGAGCTTTGTGCTTGAAAAGAATGTAATACTCGAAGACTAGTTCAGTTCTAATGTGTTCGATTGGCACATGCCCGTCAATCTTCTAACAACGAGATGCTTATTTTTTATGTGTTCTTCCCCTATGTGCTGATCAAGCTTTTTGTAAGAACTTATATAATGTACTTGAAAATGTTGTTATTTAATTACTGTTCGTGTTCACTGGGGATGGCGATACTTCTAATATTTAAAAATACCAAATGTTGATGCTTGCGGACATTTCTTAATCTTGTAGTGCTCTTTATGAAATTCAGTTTTACATCAAAACTGAGTTACTGTCTGTGTATTGCAGGCTTTGTCTAAGTCTCACAAAATCAATCGTAGAGTTGAGGTAAGTTTTGAAACGAATTTTGTTAATGACCTTCCTGTTCTACTCTCTAGGCTACTCAAAGTATGGCCATACTTCTAAAATTAAAAAGATGGTTGATACATGCACAGACATTTCTTAGTGCTGCCGTGCTCTTTATGAAATTCAATTTTACAATGAAATTTAGTTACTGTCCGTGTGTTGCAGGCTTTAACCAAGTCTCATGAAATCAATCATAGAGTTGAGGTAAGTTTTGAAAGGTACTTTGTTAATGACTTTCCTGATCTACTCTTTAGGCTACTCGAAAGTATTCTTTTTTTATTTCTTATTTCTTTCGGTATCTTGTTTTCATGTTTTAGCCTGTTTTATGTTTTCTTTTGTAGTACGAGCATTGCCTGCCGCAGAGATTTTTAACAGTTCAAAAAGCACGTAATAGCCATTTCTTTACATCATCATTGCATCTTAATGAAAGTTATCGATTAAATGTGAAAATTAGAAATTGCGGATACTTTGCTAGCAATGAGTTTGCATGTCATCCAGCAAGCCACGGCAAAGAGGAGCAACTTCTCAAGGTCTCTTGTCTCTAAATTATACTTATTGAGACCATGCTTAGGAAGAACACTTATGACCTACTTTTTAAAATTTGATGCTAAAAAAAAAATTAGCTTTCCCTATGTTTCTTAGAACACAGATCGGTTTTCTAAATTGTGGTACGATAGAAGTAAACTTCTATAGCATATAGTGTTAGAATTTACTTATTTCATATAATAGATTTTCCGTGTAATAATAGTATTTTTTATATTATTCTTATCAAACATATATTTGGAAAGCATCATAACTAATTTCTTTTACGTTGTCTTACCAAGCTCCTTTTTCTCTAAATTTTAGATTATTACGTATGAATTTTTCCCTTCAACAAATGTTGAATATATAGGAAAGACTTCAGGGATCTCTTTAGATCGTGAAATTTATCATTTTGGAACGAAGGTATGCCATGTTTTAGAATGTATGTCTCAAAATGTGATTGGGTAGGGGTAAGCATTTTCTAGGACTGCAGAAATAGTAGTACATGCGGATTAGGAGTGATGAAATGGAGATTGAATTCGGAAGACAGACTTGCCCAAAAACAACGTAACTCAAATTGTTAGAAATTGTCGTTTTTCAGGTGAGAAGACGGTCATACAAGGAATTCAAGATATTCAAAAGGCGATGGGGAAATGCTGCGGTGCATGACGAATGCTGGATTGATCCTTATCCAGAGCCAGTGAAGCAGAACACAAACTAATGTTGTTGGTCAGCTTTGTTGGATATGTTTGCATCACAGATGCATAAAAGAAAAGGATAAGGCCCCAGTGGCGATCGATGATGGGTATAGACTTTTTCTCTTCGTGTGTGTTTATAGGGCATGATAGCAGCAGAGGAAACCAAGAGTATTATTTACTGGGTTGCCATGTTAAAATTGCTGCTGGCTTTGTTGTGACAGAATTTGTAGTTTTATCTTATAACTTTGAAATAATTCCAATGGCTGTAGATAGTTTTGAGTTAATTAATTGTTAGTCATATTTAGAATATTTGTAGTAGGATTGCTCTCCCAATATTTTTAAAGCTAAAGTTATGTATTTAAATGTAATTTTTGATAATGATAGATTTTGCCTTATTTAAGTAGTTTGTGGCGAATTGGTCACATTTTTATATAAAAATTGTAAAACTTTATAACTTTTAATATATAGATTCGTTTTTAATATAAGTAATATTTTTATAATTTACTCGGCGAGATTTATCAAACAAGATTCTTATTGAATAAAAAATTATGTCAAAAATTATTTGAAATTTTTTTCTGCTGTAGAAAGAAAAACTTCTCTATTGCAAATTGAGAATTTTTTTGATTTGCAAAATCTTTTATTCTGTAATTTTTTATTGTGTAAAAAGTAATGGTGTTTAAAATTTCAATTTCTAAATCGTTTTTTTTTTTGGAAAGCAATTTTTTGGTAACTTTTTTGATTTTTAAAATTTATAATTAAAGTAAAACGTTAAAAAGTCACAATCTGAAAACTAAAATTCTATTAAATGTTGAAATTGTTAAATCTCATATTTTAAGATCGAGAAATTAGTTGAAAATGAAAAAATTTGGTAAGATGCATTTTTCGTGTAATTGAAAATTTTGTCGTTTAAAAAATAAGATAATATAATCAAAATCTCAATTATTTTTTAAATTTAATATCAAATATGGGTCTTGATTCTCCTTAATAAGTTCTAAAAATATAATATAAAAAAAATAAATTTATTTATTAAAAGTCATAAAATTTTAATAAAAATTGAAATTAATTCGCTTCGTCAGCGGTATATACGATGTATGCCTAGGCGGAGGCAAAGTTTATGCAAAAGGATAAATAAAGAACAATCAAATGTAATAGTCTGAATTCATAGTCTCTTGCCAAAGATCTGCATATTTGTCATGGAGTACTTCATTGTAGTTACAGGGTTCGGTATCAAGTTCTGACGGGATCTTATCTAAAAACTCTCCGAAGAACATATACCGATCTGGTTGATGAATAACCCTCCCATTATGACGAGAAACTACCTGTGTCTGTATACTAGCAGTAACACGCTGTGCAAAATCTGAACCATGTGCACCATTACCCACATGCTCATCAGGCATGTTTATGGTAGCACGCTGATCAGGATCTGCACATGTCCTAATAATCCTTCCACTATGACGATGCAATGGGATATTAGTGACTTGTAATTCCTCTTTCGTTCTATTGGTATTTTTTCTCAATTCTTTCAAAATAATTTTACTTTTCGGCCTGTGATCCATAATATATTTCTCTTCTAAGAATCAGGCATTGGTGCTAACAATGAGTTTCTGATCCTTAGAATTATAAAATAGACCACCATTCGTTCTCTTGGGATACCTGATAAAGAAATAGACTTCTATACTCGGTTCTAACTTACCCACATTTTCTTTCAGCACATGTGTTGGATACCCCTAAATCCGAATATATCTCAGACTAGGCTTACGCCCGGTCTATAATTTTGTAGGAGTAGAAGGTACTGACTTAGAAGGTACTAAGTTCAGAATATAAGCCGTTGTCTCTAATGCAAGTCCCCAAAATGAATCGAGTAATTCTGAATAACTCATCATTAACCTCACTATCTCCATAAGAGTCTTATTCTTTCTTTCTATTACTCTATTCTGCTACGGAGTGCCCAGTGTAGTCAACTGGGATATAATCCCCTCTGACGATAGGTAATCTTTAAACTCTCCAAAGAGGTACTCTCTATCACGGTCGGATCGTAGTGATTTGATACTTTTATATAGATGCTTTTTCGCCTCCGTCTTAAATTCTTTAAATTTCTTAAAGCATTCAGACTTACGGTACATCAGGTAAATATATCCATACCTTGAGTAGTCGTCAATGAAACTAACAAAGTACTCAAAGCTAGCTTGGATAGTCATAGGACCACACACATCATAGTGAACCAGTTCCAGCAGTTCTTTACCTCTATACCCTTTGGCCAAGAAGGGCCTCTTGGTCATCTTACCCTCAAAGCAAGATCACAGACTAGAAGTACCTCCACTTCCAATGAACTCAAAGGTCCATCTTTTACCAGTCTAATTTTTCTTTTAGATTAATACGACCCAAGCATAAGTGCCAAATAAACATTTGATTTATTAAAGAAAGATCATTTCTCTTATATGGTAAATTAGATGTGTTATTCAATTCAGTCAGTTGCAGTATAAGCAAGATTGGAGTAATAACATAAAGATCATCCACCAATGTACCAAAACAGATAATCCATTTATTATGCTTAATAATCACAGAGTTATTAAAATAAACCAAATATCCGTCTTTAACCAATCTAAAAATAGAAACTAAGTTCATTCTAATGGAAGGTACATAAAGACAATCTCTACTAAAACTTAAAGTGACATCTCTCATTGCAACTGCTGTCACTTTTGCATTATTGCCCATATGTAGGTAAATCTTTTCATCACTAAGTTATTAGGCTTTCTAGAACCCCTGCAATGAGTTGTCGACATGATTAGTGGCTCTCGTATCCATACACTAGGTATTGGTAGATAATACCGCTAAACATATTTTCACAATCAGTGAACAGAACTTATCCTAATTGTTCAACATGTTGAGATAAACTGGACATTACTTTTTCTTGTGCCATGTCTGATTGTAGTAAAAACATCTGCCTTTCGGCTTCTTCATATCAGTGCGTGACTCACTAACTATATTGAAAACCGTGTTACTGTAACACCCCGGTCCGAACTCTAGTAGTAACTACCCAGATTGTAACAACCCATGCTAGCAACTCAACCCAAATCCTAGCTTTAGCGACAATTAGTTGACAAGATCATAGATCGCTAGAAGGATGGAAACCCTAACTCCACTCGAAACCCTAATTTAACTTGAAAATCCTAAAAAAATTAAATACGCAGAGGCAAAGCCCTAATACTCAGAAGGGTCTCATGGTAGTCTAAATTAAGTAAATAACGTAAAATATAAAATTAAAAATAAAAAATTTTCATAATTAGGGTAAAATGACCATTTTGTCCCTAATACAATAAAAAGTCCTACAAATTTAAAATTTGACACATGGATACCTAAAATTAGATATTTATATATAATTAATTAATAAAAGACAAAATAATAACAAAAATGATCAAATTACCCTTGCATGGTCGGCCACCTAGGGAATTGTGCCCAAAAAGCTACTTTTTGCCCTTTTAAACTTAAAAATAAAAAAAATATATAAATTAAGCATTATTATGACCTAATACTTTTTATACAAGTAATATACATAATAATATAATAATATAGGTCAACAAAAATAAACAAATAATTATTTAAAATCTCTACACAATAAATAAGTCAAAAAGTTAATTCTTGTCAAATTAGCTTAATTTAACTTAAAAACTTATACCTATTTCATTAATTGCTATCAAAATTATGATAAATAATGAAAAGACTAAATTAATTATAAATACATTAATATAATAAGTTTTAGTGGGTTTAGATACCAAAAATATATATAAAATGAATATTTTATGCATTTTATTTCACAAAATAGTACCAAAATATAATTTAAACCCTAATTTAATACAAAATCAAATTGGTCTGCCCCAAACCTGCCCTTAGTCAACTTCCCAAGCTGCCAAAATTAGATTTTGTAAGTCTTAAAAAGACCACACCACCCCATGCAACCAATAGGAATCAAGAAAAAATTAAATTTAAAATTATATGCAATTATTATCTCTCCATTATAATTTTTGTATAAAAACATACCAAACCCTCATATTCTCTACATGAGATTCGGCAATAGAGAGTGAGGGAGAGACCCATAAAAATTTTCTAAGTATTCTCAAGGGAAGAAGGAGAGAAAAAGGAAAGAAGAAGGAAGGAGAAGCTAAGAAGGTTTAAGGTGTGAGCACTAAAACTAAGTCCCACTTTTCTTTAATGTTTTGAGCATTAAATAAGGTAAGAAAATCCCCTAAAATATTATGTCATTCTCTCATGAAATAGACCTCAATCCATCTCTATAATCAACCCTAAAAATAAGAAACGAAGATTAACTTAAAAAGGCGTCGTAGGAATAGATTGTAGATTGTTCGTGTAAGATTAAACCTTGTATGTGCTTACATGTGAATATTTTTGAGTTTCATGGCTTGAACATGTTCTGAAGTTTTGGTATATGACATGAATGCAAAGAAAATACATCAAAAATACATACAACATGAGCTAAGCTACCAAAACCCTAGATTACCTGATTTTCTGGGTTTACTAACATTCTGCCAAGAAACTTTAAATCACCATAACTAATTGTATAAAAATGATCTAATTATGATTTTTATGTTCAGACCTAGATTTTTACATTTTATTTCATAAAAAATTGGTTTGAAGTGATTTCGTTGGGTAGAACTCCATATATACCATTTTTGCCAAATAGTGTTAGATCTTGACCATTCTGAGTTACAGACGTAAAAACCCTAAATTAGAGTGAGAACCGAGCTTGAGTCAAAACATAAGACTTGTAGAGGACATATTTATCTTACCTATCACAAACAATAAGCCAAAAATTTGATGTTTGGGTAGGTCAAAACACTTCCCAAAGTCACTGTTGTGTTTTATTGACTGATAGAGCTTTTTGTCACACATTTTGTGAGATCAAAAACTTAAGTTTTACATAACCAAATCCAAAAGTGATAAACATGAAAAATGTAGCTAACATATTAAACTAAATACTGAGCAAAAATCAGTGCAAAATAACCTCGAATGGTACCCAAAGATTTTGAGCATTCCATGTCAAAAATCTACTATGTAGACCCTTTTAGGCTGACTGAACCTATTTTATAAATTCGCTAAAATCACTAACTTTTTCCAAACCGCTTGTCCTAGCACAAAACATGAAACTTGTATGGGTCGACACGATTTTTCTTGGGGTCAACACCAAGAATCTGCAGGAGGTCTCGGTTGTTTTGTGTGGACACAACATCCATTTGTGTCGACTCAAACTTTCGAAAACCAAAAGTAAGGATCACTTTTGTGTCGACACAAATTTGGTTTGTGTCGACTCAAAATGACTTCTGGGCACTTCGGCACTTTTTTGTTGACACAAAACTAGTTTGTGTCGACACTAACGTTTTGGTACCTAAAGATCAACTTGTAAAAACGTTAGGGTATCAAACCATTTGATCAATGGGTGTTGACACACTTGATAAGCTTCAAGTATACTTTGTCTTAGGAGCGTTTGACTTAATTCTCAATTAAGATCAACACAAAATATTCTAATTTTAAGAATGCTTATGTGTTTTAACCTTATGAGATAAAAGTCATTTCTTTTTGGGTAAGGTGTTAATTTTGATTGTTCAAAATGTGTTAACATTTTCATTTTGAAAATATAAAGTATTATCCATTTAAAACCATTTATTCTTAGAAAATAAATTATGAAAATCATCAAAATCAAAATAAAAATCCATTGGGCTAACAATCTCCCATTTTTTGATGATTACAACTATATTTAACATTTTCTAGAAAATATTTGAAAATATTTTTCAACAAGGGTTCTCCCCTTGTCGATATGCCTTAAGTAACATATGCAATTATAAAGTTAGGCATTCATTTTTCATGATAGCACACATTTTGAATATAATTTGAAGTAAAGGATCAAAAATTGATGCACTATAGTGAAATATGTGTAAAGTGTTTTGTTTTTAATAAACTTAACACTTATTAAAAGCATACACAGGTGTTTATTGCCAAACTATGTATCAACATTTATAAGAAAGATCATAGGCATTTATGTAAGTACAACATAAAAGATGTCCATAAATTTAAACTGTCTGTTAAACAACCAAGTCATTCAAGCATTCATTCAAATAGATCATCCATGCAACCAAAAAGAACAATGTATGTTTAAAACTTTACATCTTCACCCTCATAAGAACTGAAAAGAAAGTTTGATTTCATAAAAAAGGAACTCCCCTTCACTTTTGTACTCCCCTTTTATTCTCCCCTTTTGTAATTAGCAAAAAAAAAATGGGGCTAGGGATTGTCCATGAAATGCTTGAAGTCCATTTTTTCCTTGGCCTTCTCTTTGCTGGCAGAAGCTCGTTCCTTTGCCGTCCGAGATCGCTCATCCTTGGCTTCACCTGCTGCTAGGGCTTCCCATCGTGCTGCCATTGGAAGGTCTGCTTCTCGCTTGAGTCTTGCAGCTTTTTCTTCTTTGGACTCTTTGGGTTTGAATTGTTTGGCCCAAGCCTCCTTGATCCAAGTGAGATGTTCTTCCACCTTCTGGGACTGAGTGTGAACGGCGGTGACAATGCCTTGATCCATTCTTTGCGAACTTGCTGTAAGATGGAATTGTTCGCGTTGACAATAGAGACGATGCTATCGTTCATTGTGCGACACAATGATCGTCTGACATCCGTAGCACGTTAAATTTCTTTTCGCAAGGAACGATTGGATTTCTCGACGGACATGACTTTTTCAGATAAGGCAGAGACAGTGTGATTTAAATCAAAAAAGTACTGATCGACTTTGGCTTGAAATAAAGTCACTTGGGAGGACAAGGAGGAGATCAGAGAAACAACCTCTGAGAGGTCAACATGAATTGGGGCAGAGAAGGATGATGCATGTGGAGCAGATGGATCAGAAGAGAAAATGGGAGGAGGAGGAGGAACAAAAGATGTATTAGGGGTGTTAACAGGTGGAATGGGGGGAGAATCATGGTCAATGGGGGAAAGAGGGAATATCTTGTGGTACACGAGGAGGAGTCCTAACAGATGCAGGAGTGCATCTGGATGTGGTCCACACACCATCAACATGTGCAATTTGCATATGTTTCAGTGTGGAACTGCCATATAAGTCGTGCTTTGAAAAAGCAACAGCTTTTTCCTTAGACAGGTCAATGCCAAAATGGCAAAAAACACGGGTGAGGTACATCCCATGTGGCAGAGAAGAGTTTTTTTTACTGTGGGAATGAAGCATATAGGAAATGAACAAAAATCCTAGATTAAGGTTTTCTTATTCGAGAATGCACCACATAATGAATACGTGCATATATGAGACATCACCAAATTTTCCTAACGGGGGATGAAAAATGTGGTTGACCATATGATGCAAAAGACGCATCTCTGGTTTCAATGAATTAGCCTCTAGAGGCTTAGTGGGGTCGAAGTCCACATTTTCAAAAATGATTTTAACAGCATCAGAAAATGAAAAGCCTTCAACCTCAATAGGTTTCTGGCTGTGATAAACGCAAATATCTCAAGGAGGAATGTTTAAAATTTCATTGAGAAAAGAGGTGGTCAAAGTGATTTTTTTACCATTCACCCAAGTGGTGATGGTAGTACACGAAATGAGGTGATGGTAGTACACAAAATGAAGCCTTTTCCATCCAAGGCTTGAGAAGAGGTCCATAAATCTTATCTCAATGGAATCAAAAAAGGCAAAATCTATTGAGCGACCGGGGTAAATTTTTCGATTTACAAATGAAAAAAAGTAATGTTGACGAAACTTAGGGGCCTTGAAGGAGATTACCTCAGAGGAGGCAGCATTCTGTGGAGTGGTGGTCGCCGTCATTGCCGTCGTTGTTTGGGTCGCCTTCTTCCGTTTCAAAATTCTAGGGCTCGAAGGTCTCTTGCCGGCTAGTCGTTTGGAACCCATTCCCATCATTTTTGGAGGCATTTTGGGTGAAAAGGTTTGGATTTCAGAAAGAGATGAAAGGGGGTCAACTTAGGGTTTGAGAGAAGGAAGAGGCGGCGGATGAACAGTTTATATAGAAAAAGAGGGAAACAAAATGTCGTTTCAGGGACCAACGCCTCTTTTATAGGTATAACGATCTGTGTCGACACAAATTGAGTTTGGTGTCGACACGATTCATTTCGTGCATGGGTATTGAGACATAGGATTGGTGTCGACACAATTTTAATTGGTGTCGACACATTCAGCCATTTGGGTCGACACGAGAAATATTTGTGTCGACACAAATTTACCGAGAGTCAGGGAACCATAATTGTGACACTGAGTAGAATTGGGTCGACACTTTTTCACAGTGCCCTTCTACACAGTTTTGTGTCAACACTACACACATTTGTGTCGACACATTTTCAACTTGTGTCGACACATTTTCACATATAAGAAAGAAAATCAAGCATGCTAAAATGCCAAAAAAAAAAGATATGGTTAGTATGGCATATAAATCATCAATTTGGAGCACATAACATACCAAGTTCTCTTCTAATAAAGCAT
>JAUMHN010442270.1:0-32767 GCA_032360265.1 Heliamphora ciliata
TTGGTGTTGACACACTTGATAGGCTTCAAGTATACTTTGCCTTAAGAGTGCTTGACTTAATTTTCAATTAAGATCAATACAAAAAAAATTTATTTAAAGAATTCTTAAGTGTTTGAACTTTTTGAGATAAAGGTCATTTCTTTTTGGCCAAGATGTCAACTTTAATTGTTCAAAATGTGTTAATACTTTCATTTTGGAAATATGAAATATTATCCATTTAAAGACATTTATTCTTAGAAAATGAATTATGAAAATCTTCAAAATCAAATTAAGAAGCTCTTGGGCTAACAATAAAAATCAACATGGCGAATATGCTTTTATATATAGGGTAATTCGGGGTTAAGTCCTATTTTAAAATTTCTATTACTATTAGGTCCTAAAATTAGATTAACTTTAATGTGATAGGTCCTAATTCGAACTGATTTTCCAAAAACACCATTACTAAAGCATTTTTGTGCTTCTCAGCACAAATTGGCAACAACTCCGAATATTCAGGTTCTATTCTCACTTTGAAGCTTCCATATTGGATAAACCAGTGTGTTTTTGCTCTGAAGAATCTGGTATCCTTTCCTATTGAAAGCTTCCATTTTCGATGACTAGGTCTCAAATGGCTTCGAAAGAAGCTTGTGTAGATTTTCCACACCCACGTCGTGAGAAAAATCAGTAGAATCTCCATGAAATGGGAACTGATGATATAGATTTCAATCAGAATGAGCACAACCTATACAAGCGGCGAAAAACTCAGAATGAGGATGCAAAATACAGATTTGGAACGATTGATACAGATTTGGATCAGGATGAGGATGAAAATAACAACCGACCTAAAACTCGATGAGAATTAGCAAGGCTAGCATCTACTCCACATTCGAAAGGTAATGCACCTAATTTGTATATTTATGATACACAATCAAACCCTATTGCGAATTTATGATACACATTCAAATCCTATTCCCTAGTTAGGTGTATGCGTTATTTTGCCTGGTTTTTGATTTGACGTGGTTTCATTTTGATTTGCTTCATTCAGTTTCATTTTTGTATGATTTTGCTAGAAATCAATTAATTTTTCTTCATTATGTATTATTTTGATTCAGAAATGATTCGGTTTGTAGACAGGGGTGTGGGTTTGCTTCATATTTGGCTTATGAACATTCAATTCATTTTTTAAGATGTTTGTAAGCTAATTCAGACCTGTTGTTGTTCTGCTCTATTTTTGTACAGGGGTGTGGTTTCGCTATATTCTTGGTGTGCTGAATGCAATTTTGTTTAACTTTGCTTCATTTTTGGTTTAATCTGCATTTTTGTTTCATTTTGCACATTATTGATTCGCTTTACTGCCCTTTGCTTCATTTTGGATTCAAGCATGATTCATTAAGGACATTTTGAGTCACATTTAGACTCTTTTGTAGTCCCCACTGTTTCATCTAATTTGAGTCCATATATATGCCTTTTTCTAATCATTCTCTAAAAAATCACACACATGACAAATGTCCTTAAATTTAAGTTGTTGGGAAGCTGATTCATTATGAAACATTTAGACTATGATTTTCCTTCATATTTTGTAGACATGGTTGTGGTTTGTCTTCATTTTTATTTGCCTAATATTGTTTCATTTTAATATCACTTCGAATTTTGATTCACACGTGATTCATTTTGGATATTAGAGCTACATTTCAACTTTTGTTTTGCTTCATATTGCATACACATGATTGTTTTGGTTTGTTTTTCACAGAGAGATTGTCTTACTTCATTTTACTTTCCTTGCAATTGCACATGAGACGAGCCTTCATGAAGCGTTTCTTACTGTCCCGTTGCATCATGCGAATCATTAGACCTTGCTAGTTTATGATAGTGAGGCGGGTCGTTGGTATCATTACAACCTGATGAAACCGAGAGGCCATGATCCACATATGAATATTGCGAGTGAATTAGTAATTGAAATAGATATAATATTTTAATGATTTGTATGAATATAATTGTTAATATGGAGTGTGCTGATAATGTGACGCTCCGTCCTCCGGACACGTCGAGACATATATAAATATAAATAAAAGAATATTCTAACCATTCATTCATATTTATATACATTAGTTATTATATCATAAAGGAGTTTACCAAGAAATTTCAAAAATTACACTAAGCACGAGAAAACTGAATATAAGAACAAAAGCAGAGGTTTTCACTCCTCAGAAAGCACTAGCGGGATCCAGTGCTCTTGAAACTCACCCTGTTCATCAAAATTTTCTTCTCTCTCTGGGATGACTTCCTCCAAGAACTCCTCCTTACATGTGACACGAATGCCATGAGCCAAGACCTAGAAGCAAAACGCTCTAACCTTCTAACTAATCTCACGGCACAAAATTCACCACAACACATACCATATAACACCAGTACAGTTTATAGTCAAGGAGACAAATAATTTTATGACAAGATAGCAGATAAGTCAATAAATATGTGCATATGAGATGCCGTGTATGTAATGAAGATACTCAACCCAAGATGCACCCAGATTATAACAGGGATTCCACACCGGGAATCACCAGAGTAGACTTGATGGGACTTAATCACCAAATATATCCTCGCCTCGTTGTGAATAGTAAATGCTTCGCCGGGCTTTATGCCACAGCTATTTTGCTTAATGGCAACGGCGTTGGGGGGGGGGGGGGCAACCAATCACCCATCCATATCCGGGCCAACCAAAATAATCATCCATCCTTATTCGGGCCACCTAAAATAATCAAAGTAATAATCTCACCTTAAGAACCAGGATGCTCGTTTGGTGTCAACCCAAAGTCTAAATCATCAAAACCAGAATGCTAGCGACGAATTCATGGTGCCCAATAATATTCATGATAAACCATTTGAAACACTAACCAAATTTGTAACACTAGGGACATACCCAGGGTGTACAAGGGGAATATATCCCAAAATATTTACAAAAATAGCAACCAGGAACGCCCTAGATTTAGAACCAAGAAGAACAATTCAATACCGCCATCCCAACAATGATGTACATAGATGGACTCCAATATGCCAAGATGCAAGTGACAATGTTCATAAGGTGTGCCATCGATCTCAAGTGCAACAATTTATAGCATGACATCAACTAGCATAGTAAAGTTCATGGTACAATTCGCAAAGTATAAGATACAAGTATGTGAAGTACAAACCACAATTCTCAAGATATGATTCAACATGATAATATGAGTTCTACATCATCATACATTCTCTTAAAAACACTAATCAACTAATTCATGTCGATCATCATACAAAGACACGGATCTCATAGCAAAGGTACTCAATTCACACTTAGCGACTTTTAAGACCAAAATCTAGTATTAAATTAAAAGAGCCAACAAGGTTTTGGGGTATTTAAAGTTGGAATCAAGTTATGATTTTTATACACCATTTAGATAAAAATATTTTTTACAATTCTCATATCTAACACTAAGACCAAAACCTAAGGCAAAGGGGTGAACAAAACATCCCAAACAAAAACGGTTCAGCACTTTTCTTAAGATTTTATCAAAACTATGCTTCTGTCTCCGTTTTGGAGTATCATATCAAGTCCAAATAATCCCATTCTTCAGTATGTTCTAGTTCAACAAGTTCTCTACATGTTTTATGTTTAGAGCTAAGGGTAGTTGTTTGGAACAAGTTATACTTTTTGATCATTTTAGAAAATAGGTTCTGTCAGTCATCAAAGCTCAGCAGAGCTGATTTTGGACAGAGGGTTTGAAGCAATTTTGAGGTATTATCCTGAGGCTTTAAGGTCTGATTTTTGGGAATACACTACTTCAATATGTTAGCTACAATATTCATGTAGACCACTTTTGGAATAGGTCACTAAAAATAGGAGTTTTGGGTTATATAAAAATATATGACAGAAGCGTCCCTTGAGGGCTGAAACTCAACAGAGACTTCAAAAGGGGTTTTGATCTATCAACACTCTATATGTTGTGCTCAGTTTTGGTGGGTGGATATATGTACATGTTATCTACAATTTTTATGTTTTGACCAAAGTTTGGATCTCACTTTAAACTAGGGTTTTTAAGTCAGTAGTGTTGACTGGCCGAAAAATGACACACTTTGGTAAAATTGCATTATCTCGCATTCTACTTATGAAAATGAGTTGAAACTAACTTTGGATGAAAGATAATACCAAATATAAAATTGGACATAAAGAACATGCTTAGATCAATTTTATACATTGAGTTATGGCATTACAAATTTCAGGACAGAAACATCTATGTTCTCAAAAATCAAGTCTCTTAGGGTTCAAGGTTTCTACTTATGTCATGTCAAGTTTTTGTTCTATTTCTTTGCATGCTTGTATTTTAGATTTTAATATCAAGGATTCAGCACACTTATAAGTCATCAGACTCAAAGATAACAACATACAACATCTTATATCACCCATAAACATAACAACCTCTATTTTGTTACTATGACGCTTTTTTGGTTTGATTTCGGATCTTCATTTTTAGAGTATTTAAAGGAATGAGTTGAGGGATATTTTGAGGGATATTAGATACAAGATTTAGAGATTCTACTTACTTGTTTGAGAGATCAAATAAGGGTGGAGGATGGGTTTGGACTTGGCTTTTGAAATTCTCCTTGATTCCTTCCTTCTTCTTCCTTTTTCTCCATCAAACTCACCATATTACTCAAGAGCAAGAGGTTTTGGTTTCTCTCCCTCTCTTGCACGAAAATATGAAGAGAAAAAGAG
Source organism: Heliamphora ciliata (assembly GCA_032360265.1). Classification (NCBI taxonomy): domain Eukaryota; kingdom Viridiplantae; phylum Streptophyta; class Magnoliopsida; order Ericales; family Sarraceniaceae; genus Heliamphora; species Heliamphora ciliata. The sequence continues at coordinate 4,727 of JAUMHN010442270.1, forward strand.
GGTGTTTGGCATGATTTATATAGGCAAAGACTAGGGAACATGGAGGGGACAAAAATGTACATTTGAAAGACTTTTTCTTCTTTTAATTAAATGAGATATGAGGTGAATTGAATGGGTGCAACTTTTGAGAGCTAAAAATTAGATATGGGAAAGATAAATACAGCTAGGAGGCTGTTTGGGGGACAAAAACCTGACCCCATATCAATCAAGAGATTTTGCATTGGTTTGTGTGCCCTTTTGTGCAAGAAAATGCATTAAAAGTTAATTTGATGTATCTTTTTGATGTATTTTCCAATTGAGACCTATTATTTAAGTATATTTATGATAAATATAGTATTTTCATATATTATCATAGTTTCCATAATAATTGATTAAATAGATGTAGTCATTTAACTCAAATTAAGCTATTTTGGCAATATATGACTTTTTGACTTATTTTATTGTGTATGAACTTCAATAATGATTTGTTTACTTTTGTTGACCTATAACACTATATTATTATGTATATTACTTGTTCAACAAGTATTGGATCATCATAATGCTTAATTTAATACATTTCTCATTATTTTAAGCTAAAAAGAAAGTAAAAAGTCATTTTTTGGCACTCTTCCCAAGGTGGTCGGCCACTAAGGGATAATTTTGTTATTTTTGATGTTATTTTATCATTTTCTACTTAATTGTACTGAAATCCTTGATTAGGGTATCCTTGTGTCAAAATTTAAATTTTTAAGACTTTTTGCTGTATTAGGGGCAAAATGGTTATTTTACCATATTTATGAGGATTTTTGATTTTTAACTCATTATTTCATAATATTTACTTCATTTAGAATGTTAGGAGACTCTTCGGGTGCTAATGTTTTGTTTCTTGAGTTTTGGACCTTATTGGGGTTTTCGAGTCGAACTTAGGGTTTTCGATTCGAGTTAGGGTTCTGAACTTCTTCTGTGTTCTATGGTCTCGTGGACTATCCATCACTAATACTTAGGGTTTGGGTTGGGTCTTCACATGGGTTGTTATCAACCGAGTTGTTACAACTAGGGTCTGTACCGGGTCGTTACAGATAATTATATGTCATTCAAAATGCAGAAGTCTTACGTAGCCGAATACATAAACACTGTCAATTTTGAACTCTTAATATAAAATCACAGCCAAGAGCTTGTAGCAGTCAATGCCTGCCCATAACAACAGAGTGAATCTTACGTATCACTATAATTCGTCAAGTGTTACAGTTGTTTTCATTTTAGTCATCATTTACTAAGTCATATTGGTGGGGTGTTACATTAGATTCATGACTAATTTGTAGTTTGTATATTTTGACATTTTGTAGGTTGGATTGTGGTGTTGTTGTCTGCTACATTATTCGACAACATGTGTTGAATGAGCTAGTGAAAGGAGTTTTACCGATAGAGATGTGTCAAAGCCTACGAGCAGATATTATCCACGAGTTCATTAGCGATCCAATGCTTTTGTGGAATAAGGATGTTAAGAGAGAGTCTTGACTGATTTGTACTTTATAATAGATTACAATGGTTTAGAAACAGTTTTGCTAAGGGTTAATACAGTAAGTATATTTGATATATTATGAAACAGTTTATGAACAGATTTAGAACTAGTTGTGTTGACAATTGGTACATTATGAAAACTTTCTTTTTCATTTAGAATATTTGATGATGGCAGATTGTATTGATGCAACATTATGAAAATTTGGTGTGATATTGTAAATATTTGATGATGGCGGATTCTGGTGATGGCACATTATGAATATGTGATGTGCCAATTTAGGTGAGAATTGATATGATGTTGTACATGGTTTGAAATAGGTTGTTTTTACAAATTATCTTGACATTGTATTATTTGAAATAGGTTGTGAAACATGTTTACTCTAAGAAATTTCTGAAACAGGTTTACTAATTTATTTGCTATAAATTAAAATGCAATTGCATTGATTTGTTGTTAGAGTTGGTTTACTGAAAATCATAGTTTTAGTATTCAATTTTATTTTAATAAAATTAATTTTTTATTTTATGAGAATCTTTATGAGTAATGTATGTGTATCATTTCTTTAATATTATGAATGGATGTCCGATATTCTGTATAGTATTTAATCTGCTGTGTAGAGTACGACTTGCACATAGAAGATCAGATTTTAGGTTCTTGCAAAATATAAGTTTTATGTTCACAGTTTAGATGAAAATGGTCATACCATCGGTACGACTGTAGTACAAAGTTTTAGTAGGCCTGTCTTGGTTATGAGGAATAGATAATAGTATCGTCTATTGTTCTGACTCACTGTACGAGTATACTTTGTGTGTATTGAACGGGACAATTGTGGTAATTAATCTTATACTGACTATATAAATTAATTCACACCCCAAGTTTATTATGAATAGTAATTATCCTCTTAATCATGAAATAATTATTGATTTGTGTATATTTAATATTCGTTGTATTGATTTATTAGAGGGTGCGATCTTATATGGGTCTATATTCCCGGTGAGTTAGATAGCAGTATTATTTATATGGCGAATATTAATTATTAACGGAATCTACGTCCTGAAAGATCGGGATTGACGATACCCCCTTAAGGAAGCTTATAAGTTTTGATTGAGCCAAACCTTGCAGGTGGATTTAATTATCCAGCGGTCAAATAAGTTAAGCGGAAGGGCTTAAGGAATATTAAGATACCAATTAAATTAAATTATCAGTAATTAAATTTAATTGGCAGGTATCGAGAATCTTAACTTGGGGAGAAATGATAAGCATTTAATAACAGAAACTCAATGCCATATGATCTTGAGATTATAGATCAGAGTGTAATTATAGTTCTTTAGTGGTGTGAACTGTAATTCAGTATTTTATGAAAATTGTAGAAATCGCTGTTGATTTTTCATAATTATAGATACCGCTATGAGGTTTGTTTGATTGCAGAAACCGCTGATACGTGTCTGTGTTCCACTGGAAGTCTTACTCTTAATTACTCCCCAAGTCTCTGTTCTAGTCCTATAAATATGCAGGTAGGCTGAACCAATTTCATAACTTGTCTTCTAAGACTAAATCTGTTCTGGTTCTGTCAATATGAGTTTTCGGAGAATTATAGTCCACACTATATTCAAAAATCATATAAGGGAATACAATAGAAGATCTGACAGGAGTTTCAACTCGGATTCAAATCGTAGTTGAAGATTCGACCGGTAAAAATGTATTTTATCTAAACTAATTTTGGGTGCACGGGTTTTATTTTAATCGTTATTCATCAAAAGTTTTATCTGGAGCCCATTTTGGCGATTGCCCGTCCAGTTAATTTTTTTTGTTAATCGTTTGAAATAACAAATATCTTGGCAGTCTTGCCTCCAACAATTGGTATTAAATCCATTTTATTTTTTTTTCGGTTATCGGGGCCTGGTGGTTTTAGAACTGTTGCTAACTTTGTTTTACAGGCGTTCTAATCCTGATTTTATGATCGTCATTTATTGTTTCATGTTTGATTGAATGGTGTGAATGATGATTATTTTTTTAATCACGGGGGTTGACCGTGATAGATTGAATGTGAGTTTTCGGGACATAGGATCGATGTAATAGCTATCTTTATATTTTTAAATATATGTTTAGATTATTTAAGAACATGCTAAATATGTCCAAGAACACGAATAACGAAGGCGGCACCGACGGTGGTTCGGATTTTAACGGGTCATAGATCGCGGTAAGATTTTAATGATTTTAAATAGTTTTTTCTGATGAATTTTTCTGCAGTATTTATGTATAAAAAATAGTATAAAAAACAAGTTAAAAATAGTAAGGAAAAATCACCAAAAAAGCCCGGTTCCGACGGCGGTTCGACAGCGATTTTTATGATTTTTTGGACCATTTTTGGGACTATATTTTGAAAAAATTTTTAAATATAAAATAGTAATAAAATATACCTCAAAATACTGTCAAAAACTAAAAAAAAAACAGGGCCAAACAGTGCATTAAAAAAGAAAAAAAACAGCAGCCGTTTTTTTTGGTTATGGCGGCACCACAACAGCAGTTTTCAGGCAGTTTTTCAACAGTTCTTTGGGCTATTTTTGAGCAAATTTTTTAACAAAAAAAATCTACTTTTCAAGAGCTTTCCAATGATATAAAATACGTCAAAAATGGAGTTTGGAGGAGGTCGGAACGGTTTCGGGAAGTTGGCGATTAAAGGCGGCAGCGTTGTGAGCAGCGGCAGTCTGTTCTAGGCGGTTTTTTGGTAGTTTTTCGAGCTATTTTTGAGCATATTTTTACATAGAAAAATAGTACTTTTCGATAGCTTTCTTATGATTTAAAGTACGTCAAAAACCGAGTTCGGAAAGAGGTCGAAAAAGCACAGAAAAGTTGGCTACGCAGTGCTGTTGCCTGCAGCAGCATTTTTTGAGGTTGAGGCCATTTTTTTGGCCATTTTTCGAGCAATTTTCCAGCAGGTTTTTTGATAGAAAAATCTCATATTTCGAGAGTTTTTCAACGATATAAAATTCGTCGAAAACGGAGCTCGGATGAGGCGGCAGAAGTCGCCCGAAGGCCACGGCAAGGCTGCGCCGGCAGTGGCTGGTGGTGGTCCGGCAGTTTTTCTCTTCCGGGGTTGCTTCGTATTGATTTTCTGATATATACGAGACTGATATGATATATCAGTATATATCAGATAGTATCAGGAAAACCTAATACAATCAGGATACTGAATCAAAGGTGAACATAGATTGAAACAGTTGACTCTCTACGGGAGACTGAAACACCTCAGTGTTTCACTTGGATTATAAATTCGGGGTATATGCATATCATGTTTATATAAATATACTTCATGGATGATTGCATATCTGTTTTATTTATCCTGTAAATTTAATTAATTCAAAAATTCGATTTTGATTAAAATATTTTGTAATAAAAAATAAAATTAAGTTTTTTTTAATTAATTAATTTTAATTAAATAAAAAAACTTTAGATATTTTACTTTTTTACAAAATATCACGTTTAAGATGATTTTTTTAAAAATAAGATATCTTAGAATAACGTGAAAATTAATTCTGGATTTTGAATTAAATAAATAAATAAATATTTAATCGAAATAAATTATTATTTTTTGAAAAATGTGGAACGAAAAATAAAATAAATAAATACATTTAATCACTATCTTAGCTGAAAAGTTAGAGAAAAAACTGTGTATTTATTAAATTTTGTTTGTTACGCATTTAAACAGGAAAAGATGGTTTGTTAAATCAGAATCATTGAAATCGTGTACTTGGAAAGATATTTGATTCTTTGAGATCGTGTGATTTTCAAAATTAATAAATTTATTTTAATTAAACGAATTTTTGTAAACCTAAAAATATTTTAAAATTTTAAGTAGGAGAGAAAATTTATTCACAGATAAATCCCGCGGTCTCTATCACCAGTTTGTAGGCGATGCAATTAAACCCTGCGTGTTGGCAGTAAGACCGATCCTCCCCAATGGACAGATTAATTGCGGTATCGCCAGTACAAATCTCCTTTAGGAATAATTCTGGACAATTATTAGTGTGGATCACTTCTCCATCTGAAGGGTTAATTGCAACGCGATTAATTTGAAATTAGGTGATGGTTAACACTTAACTGTATATAATAGTATTCTCTCCATCTGAGTTACTGCTATTATATACTGGACCAAAGTTATGTCAGCTATTTAATTTTACTTGTCATAATCAGTTGCCTAGATAGTAAAATTAAAAGAAATTGGTCTGTCTAGTCTTATGAAGGATAGTAGACGTCCTCCCATCAAGGCATGTTATTCTTAGGTTACCAGGCTGCTGGCGAATTAATTTTAAAATGATAGAGGGAACCAAATTAAAATAAATTCAAAATTTTGCTCATCATAATTAACGATTTTTTTTAATTATGTAATTCTCAATATTAAAATGGCTTTCAATCCACTCGCTTTAATACTCAAAGAAAATAAACTAATGGGATTGAATTTTGTTGACTAAAAATGTAACTTGGATATAACTTCAACTACAAATGGTATTCCTTCAATGTCGAAAAATGTGTTTGTTTCTGAAAAAGGTTCTTCTTCTGGGCTGAAAGACATGAAGAAGAAAAATGTTCAAAAACAGGGAGACATGGTTTTCAGGGTAGTTAGTGGGCTACAGATTGGTGTGAAAAAGCCGAAAGAAAGATGTTTTCACTGCAACCAGACCCGGCATTGGAAAAGTCTATGTCTAGTATTTCTCAGAAGGCAGAACAAATAGGATAATTTCTGTTCACTGGGTGTGAAAACATGTTTAGTTGTGTTATCTACCAGTACCTGGTGTGTAGATACGGGGGCCACTAATTATGTTTGCAATTTATTACAGGGGTTCCAAAAAATTTGACAACTTAGTGACAGGGAGATTTACCTGCACATGGGCAATAATACAAAGGTAACAACAGTTGCAGTAGGAGATGTTACTTTCAGTTTTGGTAGAGATCGGATTTTAATATTGAGAGATTATTTTTATGTACCTGCCATTAGAAAGAACTTAGTTTCTGTTTCTGGATTGGCTAAAGACAGATATTTAGTTTATTTTAATAACCCTGTGGTTATTAAGGATAATAAACGGGTTATCTGTTCTGGTACATTGGTAGATGATCTTTATATTATTACTCCAATCTCTCCTACACTGCAACTGACCGAAACGAATCGTACATCTATATTATCATATTAGAGAAAATTTTCTTCTTTAATGAACCAAACGTTTCTTTGGCATTTACGCTTAAGTTATATTAATCTAAAAATGATAAACAGACTGGTAGTAGATGGATTTTTGAGTTCATTGAAAGTGGAGGTACTTCCAGTTTGTGAATTTTGCTTAGAGGGTAAGATGACCAAGAGGCCCTTTTTGACCAAAGGCTATAGAGCTAAAGAATCGTTAGAGCTGGTTCATTCTGATGTGTGTGGTCCTATGATAACCCAGGCTAGAGGTGGCTTTGAGTACTTCATCAGTTTCATTGATGACTACTCAAGGTATAGATACATTTACCTGATGCACCGTAAGTATGAATGTTTTGAAAAATTTAAAGAATTCAAGACGAAAGTGGAGAAGCGTCTGGATAAAAGTATCAAATCACTATGATTCGACCGTGGTGGAGAATACATTTTTAGAGAGTTTAAGGACTACTTATCATCATAGGAAATTACATCCCAATTGACTACACCTAGCACTCCGCAACAGAATAGTGTAGCTGAATGAAAGAATATGACTATTATGGAAATGATAAGGTCTATGATGAGTTATTCAGGTTTACCCGATTCATTTTAGGAACTCGCTTTAGAGACAGCGATTTACATACTGAACTTGGTACCTTCTAAGTCAGTACCCTCTACTCCCATAGAATTGTGGACTGGGCATAAACCTAGTTTGAAACACATTCGAATTTGAGGGTGTCTAGCAAATGTGCTGAAAAGAAATGCGGGTAAGTTAGAACCGAGGGTAGAAGCCTATTTCTTTGTAGGGTATCTCAAGGGAACGAAGGGTGGTCGATTTTATAATCCTAAGGATCATATGGTCATTGTTAGCACCAATGCCTGATTTTTAGAAGGGGATTATATTATGGATCATAGTTATCTAAGCAGTTCAATATGAAGAACTTGTGAGAAGTCAGTCACATCCTTAGGACCAAACTTGGACGAGATCAGAAACAAAGGATGTTGAGCTTATCACAAACAAAATATATCGATGATAGCCTTACTCATTTTAGCATGCAGCATTCAAAGAAAGGGTTTCTCCCTTTCAGGAATGGAATCACTCTATCCAAGGATCAGTATCCAAAGACACTTGATGAGATAGAGAAAATAAAGGCGGTTTCTTATGGTTCAGCAGTAGAAATTCTCATATATGCTATGCTTTGCACTAGACCAGACATCTTCTTTGCCGTTGGCATGGATAGTAGATATCAGCCTAATCTAGGACAGGAGCATTGAACTGTCACAAAGAATATAATCAAGTACCTGAAAAGGATTAAGGATTATATGTTAGTTTAACAGGCAGACAGTTTCGTACCTTTGGGGTATATAGACTCAGATTTTTAGTCAGACATAGAGCTTATATCAGGAGACAACCTTGCAGATCCTTTACAAAGAGCTTACCGCTAAGACTTTTGATAGTCATGTAGAGGGCAAGTGAGTCAGATGTATGGCATCATAGTTTTGAGTATAAGTGGGAGATTGTTAGGATTGGTATACTGAAAATCATGTTTTTAGTATTTAATTTTATTTTAATAAAATTAATTTTCTATTTTATGAGAATCTTTATGAGTAATGTATATGTATCATTTTTTTAATGTTATGTATGGATGTCCGATATGTTAGGGTTGGTATACTAAAAATCATGTTTTTAGTATTTAATTTTATTTTAATAAAATTAATTTTTTATTTTATGAAAATCTTTATGAGCAATATATGTATATCATTTATTTATTATGCATGAATGTTCGATATTCTGTATAGTATTTAATCTGGTGTGTAGAGTACCGCTTATACACAGAAGACTAGATTTTAGGTTGTTGCAGAATATAAGTTTTATATTCACAAGTTTAGATGGAAATAGAATACCATCGGTACAACTGTGGCACAAAGTTTTAGTAGGCCTGTCTTGGTTACGGAAAACAGATAATAGCGTCGTCTATTATTCTGACTTTCTGTGCCAGTACAGTTTGTGTGTATTGAACGGGACATTTGCGGTAATTAATTTAGTACTGACTACTGACTATATAAATTAATTCACACCCTAAAGTTATTATGAATAGTACTTATTCTCTTAATCCGAAAATAATTATGAATTTACATATATTTAATATTCGTTATTTGATTCATTAGAGAGTGCGATCTTATATGGGTTTATATTCCCGGTGAGTTGGATAGCGATATTATTTATTTGACAAATATTAATTATTGACGGAATCCACGTCCCGAATGATCGGAATTGACCATATCCCCTTAAGGATGCTTATAAGTTTTGATCGGGTCAAACCCTACAGGTGGATTTAATTATCCAGCGGTCAAATAAGTTAAGAGGAAGGGATTAAGGAATATGTAGATGCCGATTAAATTAAATTATCAGTAATTAAATTTAATTAGCGGGTATCGAGAATCTTAACGTGGGGAGAAATGGTAAGCATTTAATAACAGGAGCTCAATGCAAGAAGGTCTTGAGATTTTGGGTCAGAGTGCAATTATAATTTTTTAGTGGTGTGAACTGTAATTCAGTATTTTATAGAAATTGGAGAAACTGCTGCGACTTTTCATAATTGCGGAAACTGCCCGTAGGTATCTGTATTCCACTGGAAGTCTTACTCATAATTACTTTCCAAGTCCGTGCTGTAGCGCTATATATATGCGGGTAAGCTGAACCAGTTAAGATTGATTTTCATACCATTCTTGATATATTATTTTTATCTTTCAAGAGTTAAAAAAATATATCGGGGTTCTGCCGGTACGAGTTCTCGGAGGATCGTAACCCACACTACGTTCGAGGATCGCGTAAGGGAATACAGTAGAAGATCTGACTGGAGCTTCAACTCGGAATCAAGTCGTAGTTGAAGATTAGATCGACAAGAGATATTCATCTAAATTAATTTTGGTTGCACGGGTTTTATTTTGATTGTTTTTCGTCAAAATTTTTATCTGGAGCCCGTTTCGGCGTTTACCCGTCTAGTTAATTTTTTTTTATCGAAAATTATTTTACAAAAACAATGATCTTAGCAGTATTGCTTCCAACAAATTGGTATCAGAGCCATTTTGTTTTTTGTTTACGGTTTGTCGGGGTGGAGTAGTTTTAGAACTGTGCTAACTTTGTTTTGCAGGCGTTCTAAATTCCGATTTTATGATCATTTATTATTTTCATATTTGATTGAATGTGTGGATGATGATTTAATTAATTTTATTAACCACGGGGGTTGACCGTGTTAGATTAATTAATTTTTAGATCGAATGTGAGCATACGGGACATAGGTTTCGATGTAAAATAAATTTATGTTCTTTAAGTTTTTTTTTCTCTAGCTTATTAGAAAAAAAAATAAGAACATGTATAAAAGAATTGGCAGTGGTTGGCGGTGGCAACTGGTGAATAAATTTTTTTTATTGCTTTACAATATTTTTTTCTTTTTCAAAATTTTTTTTGTAGTTAAATAAAAAAAAAAAAGGGAGCATAGCAGCGTCAGATTCCATGGCGCTATCACAGCCGGCGATTTCCAAATGTTTGGTGCCGGTTTTCTTCTCACAAACAGCTTCAAAACAGTGGTTTGTAATTCCAAGAAAACATGGTGCAAGTTCCCAAGCGCACTGTTTTCAATCTAAAGAGGAGCGTTTTCCAGCAAGCTGTTTTTTAAGCCAATTGCATCAATAGTGGGTGTTTTTTCCAAGTGGAAGAGAAAAGAAAAAACAGAAGAAGAAAAGAAAAAAAAAAGAAAAAAAAGGCAAGGAGCAAAGGCACCCAAACAGTGGCGCACAGAGGCCACTGCGACTTTGTTTTGTTTGAAGAAAAGCAGCCGGCGCGGTTCCCAATTCCCAAGGCACGGTTTGCAATTCCCAAAAGCTGTTTCATGCTATCAATGATCACCAAGTGGCGCACACCGTGGATTCCAAACCGCAGCAAATCTTCAGCAATTCCACAAAAGGCGCCGGTTTTTGGGTTGTTATTAAAAACAGCAAACAGTACGGTTTTCCCAGAAGAAAGTTTTCGGAAATCAGTGGCACAATTCCAAACAATTTTGGCAATCCCAAGTGCAGCGGGACTGTTTGGTTGACTGCGGTTTAGTGTTTTAATTGGCTGCGGATTCCTAAATGAAAACAATGGAAGGATAATATCAAAGTATCTTGATGCAAACGGGAGACTGAAAGTTTATTTTAACAGGAGACGGAAACTATTTAGAATTTCAATCGGATCATAAAATCGAAATTTTTATTTATCTTGCAATTAATTTATTTTTATATTTTAATTGTGTGGATGATTATTATTAGTTTTATTTTTTCTGTTTATTTAATTAATTCAGAAATTCGGTTTTAATTAAAATATTTTGTAATGAAAAATAAAATTAAGTTTTTTTAATTAATTAATTAATTAAATTGAAAAACTTTAGATATTTTATTTTTTTACAAAATATCACGTTTAAAGATGAACTTTTTAAAATCGGATATCTTGAAAAAAATATGGGAATTAATTCTGGATTTTGAATTAATTAAATAAAAAAATATTTAATCGAAATAAATTATTATTTTTCAAAATAAATTATTATTAATTCCGAATTTTGGCACTTATACTTGGGTCATATTAATTTAAAAATGATAAATAGACTGGTTGAACCTTTGAGTTCATTGGAAGTGGAGGCACTTCCAGTTTGTGAGTCCTGCTTAGACGATAAGATGACCAAAAGGCACTTTTCGACCAAAGGCTATAGAGATAAAGAACCGTTGGAACTAGTTCACTCTGATGTGTGTGGTCCTATGACTCTCTAGACTAGAGGTGACTTTGAGTATTTCGTCAGTTTCATTGATAACTACTCAAGGTATGGATACATTTACCTAATGCACTGTAAGTCTGAATATTTTGAGAAATTCAAAGAATTTAAGGCAAAGGCAGAGAAACGTTTGGGTAAAAGTATCAAATCACTACGATCCGACTGTGGTGGCGAGTACCTCTTTGGAGAGTTTATGGATTACTTATCGTCAGAAGGGATTATATCCCAGTTGACTGGACCGGATACTCTTCAGCAAAATGGTATAGCAGAAAGAAGGAATAAGATCCTTATGGAGATGGTAAGATTGATGATGAGTTATTCAGAATTATCCGATTCGTTTTAGGGACTTGTATTAGAGATATTGGCTTATATTCTGAACTTGGTACCTTCTAAGTCAGTACCTTCTACTCCTACAGAATTGTGGATAGGGAGCAAGCCTAGTCTGAGATATATTCAAATTTGGAGGTGTCCATCACATGTGCTGAAAGGGAACGCAGGTAAGTTGGAACCGAGGACAGAAGTCTGTTTCTTTATCGGGTATCCCAAGGGAATGAAGGGTGATTTTTATTTTATAATCCTAAGGATTAGAAGGTCATTGTTAGCACTAATGCCCGATTCTTGGAAGAGAATTATATTATGGACCATAGGCCCAAAAGTAAAATTATTCTGGAAGAATTAAGATAAAATATCTGTAGAATGAAAGAGAAACCACAAGTCACTGATATCCCATTGTCTCGTCGTAGTGGGAGGATTATCGGGACAGGTGCAGACCCTAAACCAAATCAGGGTGATACTATTAACATGCCAGACGAGCATGTGGATAATGGTGCACAGGGTTCAGATTCTACATAGCGCATTACTACTAGTACATAGATGCATGTAGTGCCTCGTCGTAGTGAGAGAGTTGTTTATTAACCCGATCGATATCTATGAATTTAAAGATGAAATCTATGTATTCTAATAAGGTCCGAGAACTTATAGAATCACCTAAAAGGATAAAATTTCTCGGATGCAAATGGATCTACAAGAGGAAGAGAGGAGCAGACAGGAATGTAGAAACCTTCAAAGCTAGGCTTGTTATAAAATGGTTCACTCAGAAAGAAGGGATCGATTATGAGAAAATCTTTTCCCCGGTAACCATGCTTAAGTCTATTCGGATTCTCTTATCCATTGCGACTCATTTTGATTATGAAATTTGGCAAATGAATGTTAAGACAGCTTTCTTTAATGGAAGTCTTGATGAGTGTATTTATATGGAAAAACCATACGATTTCATAGCAAAGTGTCAAGAGCACATGTTGTGCAGGCTTAAGAGATCCATTTATGGACTTAAGGAGGCATCAAGATCTTGGAATACTCGGTTTGATCAAGCAATAGAGTCTTATGATTTTGATCAAAGTCCAAATGAGTCGTATGTGTACAAGAAGCGTGACGGAAGTGCGACGCTCTTTCTAGTACTTTATGTAGATGATATCTTGCTCATCGAAAACGATGTGGGAGTGTTATCTTCGATAAAAGTTTGGTTATCTAGATAGTTCGATATGAAGGACTTTGAAGAAGCCAGTTATATCCTTGGGATCAAGCTTTTGTAGGATCGAAAACAAAGGATGTTGGGCTCATTACAAGCAAAGTATGTCGATGATATCCTTACTCATTTTAGCATGCAAGATTTCAAGAAAATATTTCTTCATTTTAGGCATGGAATCACTCTATCCAAGGATCAGTGTCCTAAGACACCTGATGAGATAGAAAAAATGAAGGTGGTTCCTTATGCTTTGGCAGTAGAAAGCCTAATTATGCTATGCTTTGAACTAGACCCGATATCTATTTTGTCATTGGTATGGTTTACAGATATCAGTTTAACCAGGGTAAGAGCATTAGACTACGATAAAGAATATATTCAAGTAACTAAAAAGGACTAAGAATTATATGTTGGTTTATCAGGCAAATAGTTTAGTACCTTTGGGGTATACAGACTTGGACTTCCAGTCAGACAAAAATTCTCGTAAGTCTACCTCAAGATATTGTTTACCTTGGGAGGTAGAGCTATAAGTTGGAGGAGTATCAAGTAGTCATGCATTGCTGATTTTACCATGGAGGCTGAGTACGTGGCAGCATCTGAAGCAGCTAAGGAGGCCGTTTAGCTCAAGAACTTCTTGTTGGATCTAGATGTAGTGCCTTCAATTCAGTCGGCAATTACACTTATTGTAAGAATAGTGGAGCGGTTGCAAACTCGAAGGAGCCTAGAGTCCACAAGAAAGGAAAGCACATTAAGCGTAAATATCACCTGATACGAGAAATTGTATAGAGAGGTGATGTTGCTGTAACCAAGATTGCATCAGGGAACAATCTTACATATCTTTTTACAAAGAACCTACAGGCAAAGACTTTTGATAGTCATGTAGAGGACATGGGAGTCAAATGTATGATAGTATAATTTTGAGTATAAGTGGGAGATTACCAGGGTTATATACTAAAAACCATGAATTTTGTTAGTTTTGTATTTTATTTTTTTAGGTAATTATTAGTATTTTATTTTATTTTTTAATAAATTTATTTTTTCATTTTATGAGAATCTTAATGAGTATTGTATGTAATATAATTTCTTTAATGTTATGCATGGATGTCTTTTATTCTGTACAGTATTTAATTGGTGTGTAGAGTACGGCTTGTACACAGAAGACCAGATTATAGGTTCTTGTAGAATATAAGTTTTAGTTCACAGTTTAGATGAAATTAGACAAACTATCGGTACGACAGTAGTACAGAGTTTTACTTGGTTTGTCTTTGTTACGGAAAATAGATAATAGTATCGTCTATTATTCTGACTCGATATGCTAGTACACTTTTTGTGTATTGAGCAGAACACATTGGAATAATTAATTTTATACTGACTATATAAATTAATTAACACCCTAAGATTATTATGAGTGCTTATGTTCTTAATCCCAAAATAATTATTATTTGCGTATATTTAATATTCATTGTTTTGATTCATTAGAGGGTGCGATATTTTATGGGTCAATATTCCTGGTGAGTTGAATTGCGGTATTAAATATATGACAAATATTAATTATTGATGGAATCTACATCTTGATTGTTCGAGATTGACGATACCCCCTTAAGGAAGCTTATAAGTTTTGACCGGGACAAACCCTACAGGTGGATTTAATTATTCGGCTATCAAAGAAGTTAAGCGGATGGGTTTAAAGAATTTTAAGAAGTCGATTAAATTAAATTTAATTGGCGGGTATCGAGAATCTTAACGTGGGGAGATAAGTTGAGTATTTAATAACAAGAGCTCGAATAATCGATTTTGAGAATGTGGCTGGTAGTGCAATTACAATTTTTTAGTGGTATAAATTGTAATTTATGTTTTTATGAAATTGTGTCAGGGGCAAGCAGGTTTTCATAATTACATTAGAAGCTCTAGTAATATTTAGTCCACATATCCCTACTGTAGCCTTATATATATGCAGTTATGTTAACCCTAGCCCACATTACATTCATTATTGAATTAGGGTTTCTACGTAAATCCTAGGTGGCTAGATTAGCAAGTTGAAGATCAGATAGATCGTAGCCCACTCTACGTTTGTGACTCGGATCTGGGAATACAGTATAAGGCTTGATCGGGGCTTCAACTTAAAGAATTCACATTCGTGGTTGTTGTAGTAACCGAAATCATTCTATCAGATCTCAAAAGGTGTAATCTTGAATCTAACTTTGGAGTACGAGTTTTATTTTGATCGTTCGACATCAAAAAGTTTTAAACTAGAGCCTATTTCAGCGATTGCCTATCTAGTATTTTTTTTACCGAACAAATCGTATTCAAATCAATGATTTTGACAGTTTGCCTCTAATAACATGTCCATCCATAAATGATAAAATTTCATTATTTGTTGCTAAATCAAGAACAAGCACAGGATACTCATCATTGGGACTTGCTGTGTTGAGATTTCTATAATCTATGCAGACCTTTAATTTTTAATTCTTTGTCATAACTTGGATTACATTTGACAACCATTCGACGTATCTGGTTGTTCGAATAAACTTAACTTTCTAGAGTCTCTCTATTTCTTCTTTTATTAGAAGAATTATTGCATTGTTCATCCTTCGAAGTGGTTGTTTGTGAGGTAAGAAATTAGGCTTGATTGGAAGTCTGTGTTCTATAAGACTCCTATCTAAGCCTGGCATTTCTTCATATTTCCATGCAAAACAGTCTTTAAATTCACTAAGAAGACTTATAAGTCTATTTTTCATTACATGACTTAAATTATAACTTATAAAGATAGGTTTAGGATCTTTAAGAGATCCTAAATTGACCTTTTCTAACTTGTCATGCACTTCTACATTTTCATCATTTAGTTTTACTGGTGCAGTAGTAAGCTCTTCTATTGTTAGTTTCTCATAGTCTTTTACATCATCATCAAGCACACATTATGTCCAGCTGCAAAAACAACTCCCTTCTAGCTTTCGTTCGAGAAAAAACATATAAAGCTTTTCGAAAGTAGACTTTATTGTTTTCTCTTCCTTGGTTAGTTTGTACTCTTCCACTTCCAAACGTCTCAGCATCTCTTGAGATCCCATTAGTCTTTTTCTTTAAGCTTTCTTGCAGGCCTTCTCATTATACTAGGCCTAGGAAAATCCTAACTTGCCTCCTTGAATCCTTCTCTCATAACCTGTAATATTTGCTCCCCTGACAAACTCCTTGCATTGCCAATCTCTTCAATAACCATCGAATCCCTTTCTACCTCATACAAAGGTGCTTCAATATTATTTGTTTTAACTTAAAATGGATTTTGATTAGCCCAACAAATTTCTATTTCCTTCTTGCCTTCATCATCCTTTTGTGTTAAGAAGATAAATGCCTAGTGCAGGGAGGATGGGACACATCCATTAGCGTGTATCCAATCTCGACCTAAAAGCATGTTGTAATTAGACGATGAATTAACCACAAAAAATGTGGTAGCCATATTCCTATTTCCAATACTTAACGACAGTGCCAACACACCATGCGTTGATGAAGTTCCTCCAGCGAAGTTACTTACTGTAATTTCTGTTGCAATCAAATCCTCTTCTCTTTTCCCTACACACTTTAACATTCTCGATGGCAGGATATTCACCACTGCACCGTTATCGATGAGAATTTTATCAAGGAACTTACCATTGACCACAACAGTCACATTAAAATGGTCTTAGATGCCTTATCAGGGTAGCCTCAGGTGTTTGCATAACCACCTGTGATTTCCCCATTGTTTCCTTTCAAATGCCTATCAAATTTGATAAAGGAATTTTCATTTTACTTCTTTCTATTCGTAGAACAACTTCAAAATTATCTTCGACATCTCCATCGAGACTACCAGATTGGTTTGGCTTTGCTTGAAATCGTTTTGGAAAAATCGTCATCATGTTCAGTCTACATTTGATGAAATTAACCCAAACTGAATAGTTACTAATTTCTATCCAAAATCACCTGACCCATTTGAGCTTTGGTTTTGCCCTTCCTTTTTATGTTGTGATTGAGATCTTTCTTGATCCTCATCCATACTTAACATCCTCATTGATTCGTCATCTAAAAGGAGAAGCTTTTTCACTTCATCAAGCTTTCTAGCCAAAGAAGCCTTCGATGAAGCTTTTTAGCCCCAGCCTTGTGGTCTAGTTGACTTTTGCTCTCTTGCTTAATATGCTTCAATCCTTCCCTAGTCTATACCATATTTGGTGCATGTCGACAGGGAGAAGGTGGACTTCGTGGATAGTCTGGTTGTGCATCTGGTAATCCTTTTACAACAAACGTTCTATGCAGCCTACGTTTCTTAGAAGTTGTGGTTGGTACATACCATTCTTCTGAAGAAAAAAACATAGGATGTCTCAATTTCTCTCATCGATCCACAGGTGGAACCAGAGGCCTTACCATTCTTCTTGGAAGTTCTTTGAAAGGTCTTCCTTATCAAATTTCTTGCCATGGTGTTGGTTTGCATGAGGCCATTGAGCCGGCCTTCTTCCATGGTGTTTGATCTCCTAAGTTGCTGGCAAATATGGGACTACTGGGTTACCATTTACAAGAAAAGGATCATCATTTTGTCCATACATTTCTACTTCACAAGGACTAAAGATTCCAGGATCTGGTCCCTCATAAATCAACTTAGGTCCTATGTAAATTTGTAAATCTCCTCCACCTGTTGTGTTAAAACGTAACACTACTTCAGAAAAACATGTTCTCATTTCTTTTTCAGCAATTTCTATTTCAGCCTCTTACATAGCTCTTTGACATCTGATGTAGATATGCTTTTGACCCACAGGTTCCTACATCTTTACTTTGCCTTTGCCAAGCTTAGCAATCTACTCACGTGTAATTACGCCTGGCAATTTCCTCACAACCTTTCCTAGGTCAGCTGATATCATGTTCACATAAAGCATGTCAGGGAATGGATCACTGTTAACCTCTATGATCTCCTTTCCCTTAGCATATTGCAGCATTCCTTTTTGAATTAAATCCTGTATGGCGTTCCGAAATGTTATATAATTATTAGTAGAATGCCTAAAAAAATTATGTCACTTACAATATTCTTTTCCCTTCCTTTCTCTTTCAGGTGGGATTAAATGGCCATTTATCAGAGTAATCAATCTTTGTTTTACTAACTCGTCGAACAATTCATCTGCCTTCGATAAGTCAAATGAATATTGTTGTTGAGTTGAGGGCTGGTTCCTTTTATTTGGTTGTGTGGATGGTAAACTCATTGGCTTTTCTATTTTTTGTAACATATCACATATAATTGGATTCTTACCAACTATTTGTGCCATATCCACTTCTACATCTCCTTCGACCTCCTGGTAATAGGTCCCCAGAGAAGTTGATTTCCTCTGCATACCTTCTTTTAACAATCCCTCATATCTAGTAGCCCTTGATGCTAACTCAAATAGGTCTTTAAACTCCATCCCTTCAAAATTTTTCCTTAACTCAAAATCTAGCCTATTTTGGGCTAATCTCACCAGTTCAGTCTCTGGTAAGAATACATAACATATGTTTCTCATTCATTTGAATTTACTAATAAACTGATCAGCCGTCTCCGTTGAATGTTGTTTTAATTTGGCCAGGTCTACCATTGTTACTTCAGGCTCAGTTCTAAAAAACTGGGCGTGGAATTGGTCCTCCATTTTTGCCAATTCTGAACGAATTGGCTGGCAGGTTGATAAACCAAGTAAATGCTACTTTGGTTAAGGAGTGTGGAAACAGTTTCATTTTAAGGAAGTCACTATTTCCTACTTCTCCACATTGTAAAGTAAACCTGCCTATATGTTCAATGGTTGATTG
This sequence comes from Heliamphora ciliata, assembly GCA_032360265.1. NCBI lineage: Eukaryota > Viridiplantae > Streptophyta > Magnoliopsida > Ericales > Sarraceniaceae > Heliamphora > Heliamphora ciliata. The sequence goes on from JAUMHN010442270.1 coordinate 23,515, forward strand.
GTTTTCTTTCCCTAAAAATAAGGTGAACTCAGGAATTATATAATTCGTAGGGAATCCCAAATAATCCACCGAATATGGATATGAATTTTGAAATATTAGTTTTTCAATCCTTCGAAAGGTCAGTCGATAGAGATCCTGAACAATCTCTATAATTTGTTCTCTGTTAGTCATAAATTATTGACCCATTATAGGGTTATCATTCATTGGTTGATTCATCATGGGGTTAACATTCATAGGCTGTTCAACCCATGGAATAGGTTGTTCAACTCTAAATGGTACCACCACTGGTGAATTCAGGTAAACTGGCTCTACAACAGGTGGTGTTAAATAGATTCTTAGTGAAGGTCTATGTATTTTGAGGCCTATAACCTCGTGGCCCTGATCCTTGAGGATTTTTGGGCTCATAAACAGGGTTATAATATGACCCTAATTCTTGAGAAATTCTAGGCTCGTAGACAGGATTGTAACATACCTGTTGTTGCGAATGCCCGATACCAGGACTTGTCGATGGTCCTTGATTCTCTACATGCATCCTTGCTAAGGGCATTTTAGCATTTTCCATTTCATTCGATGTGGAACTTACAAGTGCTATAATTGCCCCAGGACTAATGATTACTTTCTTCATTGCTATCACAAATTCTTGCTCATCTCATTTGGATTGCTGTACACCTCAAATATTTTCTGTCTCTCTTGTATAGAGAGCCTTTCTAGGCTCTTTAATTGACTATTTGGACCACTTGATTGGTCCACCTCATTTGCTGCATTAGCCCCATTAGTAACTTCTATGGAAGCTACTCCTTCTTGCACTGCCTTACGAGTTTGCACAACTATTTTGCTTTCTGACTTAGTAAGAGTCCTACTGGGAGTGCCAAAAATTATTAACCAAAAATAAACTAATCTCATTCGAAGAGAGAAAATTATTCGAAACTATCATGCAATTGCGAATTGAGGTTCTTTTGCCGTATTTCAAGACTTCGCCAGAAAGTAATCAAAGATGAACCAAGGATGAATCAAAAGAAATAAAGAATTTTATTACTTTGATGGGAACAAGTTACACAAACTAAGTACAAAGACTGATTAAACTTACTCCTATGAACTGAGAATTGAAATAACTTGAAAGAAAAAGATACATGGAAAGAAAAAGATAAAAAGAAAAATATAAGCAGTTTGCCGGGTTATGAAAAGTGTCTTCTTGTGTTGCTCACTAATCTTTTATAGATGCTGGTTTGTAATTGCTTCTAACTGCCTCTATACCCTTCTCCATCATGGGCCAGTAGTGGGCAGTTATTCCTATCAGGATTGTATACTAAAAATCATGAATTTTATTTAATTTTAGTATTTAATTTTATTTTTAATAAATTTATTTTTCAATTTTATAAGAATTTTAATGAGCAATGAATGCAATATCATTTTTCTAATGTTATGCATGGTTGTCTTTTATTCTGTACAGTATTTACTCTGTTGTGTAGAGTATGACTTGCTCACAGAAGACCAGATTATAAGTTCTTACAGAATATAAGTTTTTGTTCACAGTTTAGATGGAATTGGATAAACCATCGGTACAACTGTAGCACAAAGGTTTAGTAGGCCTGCCTTCGTTACGAAAAACAGATAATAGTTTCGTCTATTGTTCTGACTCTCTGTATTAGTACACTTTGTGTTATTGAACATGATCATATTGGGGTAATTAATTTTATACTGACTATATAAATTAATTCACACTCCAAAATTATTATGAGTGCTTATACTTTTAATTCTAAAATAATTATTATTTGCGTATATTTAATATTCATTATTTTGATTCATTAGAGGTTGCGATATTTTATGGATCAATATTCCCGGTGAGTTAGATTGTGGTATTAAATTTATATGACGAATATTAATTATTTACGGAATCTACGTCTCGATTGTTCGGAATTGACGATACCCCTTAAGAAAGCTTATATGTTTTAACCGGGTCGAACCCTACAGATGGGCTTAAGGAATTTTAAGAAATTGATTAAATTAAATTGTCAGTAATTAAATTTAATTGGCGGGTATCAAGAATCTTAACGTGGGGAGATGAGTTGAGCATTTAATAACAGGAGCTCGAATAATTGGTTTTGAGAATGTGGCTGGGAGTGCAATTACGATTCTTTAGTGGAATGAATTGTAATTTATGTTTTTATGAAATTGTATCAGGGGCATGCAGTTTTTCATAATTATATTAGAAGCTCAAGTCATATTTACTCCATATGTCTCTACTGTAGCCCTATATATATGCGGTTATGCTAAACATAAAACATAGGTCGTCTTTCAAGACTAGGGTTTTCACGTATTCCCTATTGTGATTAGTTTAGCAGGTTTAAGTTCATTAAGAATCGTAACCTATTCTACGTTCATGACTTGCATCGGGAATACAGTAGAAGGCTTGATTGGGGCTTCAACTCGAAAGATTCACATTCATAGTTGTTGCAGTAACCGAAATCAATCTACCAAATTTCAAAAGGTATAAACCCGAATCTAACTTTTGGAGTACGGATTTAATCTTGATCGTTCGACATCAAAAAGTTTTAATCTAGAGCCTGTTTCGGCGATTGCCTGTCCAGTAATTTTTTATCAAAAAATGATACTCAAATTAATGATTTTATTAGTTTGCCTCTAACAATTCCCAGATGTGAACAACTATCTTCGACTCAAAACTTTGTAAACTGTTCCATGATGACCACGTTTCTGGTTAAAGTGAGTGGATAACTGCTGTGTGACACCTGTTCTCTTGAGGGAATTGAATAACTGCCACATGACACTTGTCCTCTGTATTACGGGTTTCCTTCTTAACTATTCCTACGATGGATGTCACGACCCAACCCCAAATCAGACATATCGGAACTATAACTTCAATAACCTTTCCAACATAACACATGCGCTAAAACGGTTTCCCCCCCTTCATTTAGGCATTTAAAGGATTCCAACTCAATAAAACAAGTTTCAAACGTTTATTTACAAATCCATTCAATGATAGATGACGACATATTTCAGTTTTAAACCTTCATATCAATTACATTCATCCAATTTACTTTATGTACAAACATAACTCAAAATACATTGAAACAAAGCTTTCCTCTAGTTTTCCCTAACATGCATCCTTAGTCCTGGAATCACTCCTAATCCTCAAAACATGAAATAAGTTGGATGCAATATACATGAGCTAGAGCTCGTTGGAAAAAGACTAACTCTAGAATTGAGCATGATTTGTGAGGTGTGATGGGTGCAACCGAAGTAAAAAACAAGTTTCACCAATTTATTAATCGTTTACACGCATACACCCACGCACACAAATTGATCCCATTTATTCGCTTATTTATCATCACTTTACTTCTTAGTACATTAGCCACATTCATTGAACCCATTTCAACTCATTTTTTTCTTCCACATTATTCACATTTTTATCTCATAATCCAGTTTTTCACAAAAACTATTTCACATTTAATGAACCGGCGTCGGGTGCAGCTTATAGAAATCCCTCCCTATTAATTTCTAATAGGCTACGCGAAATCATTGGGTAATAGATAGCTCTATACTAACCACGACACAACATCACATTTCGGGGGCTAACCCGTGGGTATGTGATCCCCATCTTGTGCAAGTTTTAAGTCTTTTACCACGGAGTCTCAAGCCCAACTTAATACACATCAAATCCATACAGTTCATTATTCATCGATACTATCATTTTCAAAATTCAGGAGTTCAACCCACAACAGGTTCCTCTCCCAATCATATTCAAGTATTCTCATTTTAATTCCCATTTCAAGATTTCCGTTTTATTTTCAAATCATATTTTGTTTGGCTATCCAAATTTCTTTTCATGTCACATGCATTACAACATCAATATATGAGAAGCAACACACAACTTCTCAAATATCACATTTCATTTACCAACTTCCTAAGTACCAGCACAAAACTAATTCAATTGTGATCATCTCATTTGAAGAAAAGGGAATGCACCCATCATATGCATATATCTATAAGTTTGAAACCCATTTTTCCTTCCCAAAGCTTGGAATTTTAAGAAATAACCATACTAAACCACAACCCTCAAGTTTCCATTTTTCAAACCAAAACCCGCTAAAGATTATCTTAATTGACAAGATTCAGAACAAAATCAAACAACGAGTCCAAAACCTTTTAAAATGTGCCTAACTGAGGGTTTAATTATTGTAAAAGAGTAGTTTAGAAACGAGAATCACGTTCCCCAAGAGCTAAGTCTTCTAAATAAACACCAAAATTTTTGAAACAGCCTAGACCGATCGGTCGATGAGAAAGCCACTCGATCGGTCTCTTGCCTGCACAAAAGAACCGAGAGTATCAAAAGACCGCTCGATAGACCGATCAATCAGTCTATCAATTGATCGTGCTCCAAGTCCTTTTTCAAGCCAAGAATCTAATTTTCAACACTAAAAAGAATTTTGGTACCTTTTAACACAATTTAGATAAAGAAAATAACCTTTAAAATGGGAAAAAGTCATTCTAAAATCTCCATCGGGGCACAAGAGTTTAAGTAAAGCAAAAATATCCAACCGAAAACCCTTTTGTACGATAAACTATTAAAACCCTGGTTAATCATTTCTTAAAATCTCAAAATTTCTCAAAATGTCACAGTCACAAACCATATTTCATCGAATAGCTCTAAAATCTTACATTTAGTTAGAATACCAACATTAGTTCAATGTGTATCCAATCACTTTTCTCAATCGATAACTCAAATACTTTATTCCTCAACAATTTTCTTCAATGTATCGAAACCCAATCTTCCAAATTTTGTTCGTTTTCCAAGAACTTAATACATCCAAAAAGCTTAACAGAGGATTTATACACTCCAATTTTCTCAAAACCCAACTCAAGTCATGATGTCAAATATATGACGTGCTAAGGTTTACTCTAAAGAAAGTAATCAACGCAAATCGTAATCAATCACTAGAAAGAGTCTAGATTTTACCTCATAGACGACCCACTAACAAGAATCAAACCTCCCGCGAGTTCAAATCCACCAAAGCCCAAGTCGCGCGGCTACAGAGGAGCTTCCCACGAATATCCACGCTCTCTAATGTTGGCTCCCTCTAAGAAACGGCAAGATCTCGCCTTCCCCGAACATGAAAACCCTCAAGAACCTTCAAAAGTCAAACCCTAGATCACCCCTAAGCTTTAGAGAGAAAGAAGAGGAGAGAAGAAAGAATGAGCAAACTAACCTAAAAATCGAAACTTATAGCCTCTGCCCGACACAGACTGCTCGATCAGTATCAGGACCGCTCGATCGGTCTCCGGAACTGCACTATTGGTTTGACTTTAAACGAGTCTATCTCCTTCATCTAAACTCCAAATAGGGTCGTTCTTGTGCTCAAACTGAAGTCCCGGAAGTCTACAGTCCAATGGTTCAAACTTCATACCTGGATTCGTCTTGTACAAAACGTTATGATCAAATTAGTGAAGGTATGTCACTTGTCTTCAAATATTTTTCACAAATTTTTGTCCAAACATCCATTAGAACCTCATATTCTTCCTCTAGCATATCTTTCATGCGAATCCAAGCGCCAAACACCACCAAGCTCAAGTTTTAATTCATACTCCTATCTACACTTAATCATTTAAAAAAAAACACAGGTCATGGTCTCACAACTCTCCCCCTAAAGGAATTTCGTCCTCAAAATTCAACACTAAAACTCAAACCAAACACCACCCCATCAATCATCAACAATCTCTGCTGCCAACATAATCATAGAAACCCCAAGACTGTCACCTCACGACATAAACACATCTTCGAAGAATAGATGCCATAAAGACTGCTTGCACGCACAAAGTTTCCACTGACACTACTGTCATTCATAAAACATTGGATCAAGATTTAACGTACACTGCTAAAACCTCGAAACATAACTCTCATTGAATAAACGAAGTCCCATGTTCCATACTCAAACCTTGCTCAGGTTCTGACGATCAACTGATGACCATCCACCTTGATACCACATCACTACCATGTTGATGCTACCGATGCCGTTACTGAAGCTGACAAGACGCTCATCTACAAGCAATAGCACAAACACCCACTTCGAGAGAAAAACTCACTTAATTCACCTAGATTACACAAGAATGCACTTCATTTAAACCATCGTCCTCTTTTCAATCCTCCATCATGAACCATAATTCTTACCCTCGAATCACTGATTCTAAATCTACAAATCAACTCTAAATCAAACGTGATCACCGTCATTCAACATTAACTCCTAACTTATAACACATACATTGGTCCTCTGAACCCACAATAGCAGAGTGGCCAACCAAAACTTGCCTCTTACATTTAGTAATTTCTTCTTATATAGCGCTCACCACGGCCCCGACATTCCAACCCAAACCATCACGCCAGTCTCGATAAGCTATACCAACCAAGGCTTCTCAAACATCGACTTCTTTCTGACTCACATCTTATCACATTCTCGGGACCATAATCTGAAGATATAGTTACGTCCAAAATACAATACTCACCACAGTTGATAACCATTCTTTGACTCTAAGAACTCTAAATAGTTCAACCCCAAACAAAACACAAATTTAAACTCACAAAATTCCATCAGAGACTTACCACGTGGATACCCCATTCGCAAGGCTCCAACAAACTTTTCATTCCACCGAGAGCTAAAGGTGCAACCATACCCTATACCACCGAGAACACACTACACATAACGATTAACAATTCTCCGTTAAGCACTGCAAAAAAGACTCTATGCCTCAATACTAGCCTTCTTGTCAGCAAGGATTAAATATTCCTGATTTACCAACCCCATCTCACAGGGAACACAACCCCACACACTTACACTTACACTTACACGGTAGAACAAACAAACTCCATCCAGAAAACTCTCAAGAAACTCAGTCCTCCGATCATCCGATTTCGATAGTACCCATTCTCTAGGCGCAACTCACGGATCACTGCATGAATACTAATCCACGAAGACTCCTATCTCCCCAAAACAATCGGATTAAGAATCAACCTGTTGGAGGCAAAACTGTCAAGATCATTATTTTTATAAACGATTTTCGATAAAAAATTAACTGGACGGGCAAACCCAAAATGGGCTCTAGATAAAATTTTTAACGTTGAACGATCAAAATAAAACCTGTGCAACCAAAGTTAATTTAGAAAAATACCTTTTGTCGATCGATTCTTCAACTACAATTTGATTTCGAGTTAAAGCACCTGTCAGATCTACGATTGTATTCCCTTACGCGATCCTTGAATGAAGTGTGGGTTACGGACTATCGAGAACTCGTACCGGTAGAACCCAGATATATTTAGTCTTGAGAGACAAAATATGAAATATCAATATAAAATTGGTTTAGTCTACCCACATATATATAGGACTACAGCAGGGACCTAAGGAGTAATTATAAGTAAGACTTCCAGTGGAACACAGACACCTACCAGCAGTTTCTGCAATTATGGAAAGACGCAACAGTTTCTGTAATTTTTATAAAAAACTGAATTACAGTTCATACCACTAAAGAATTATAATTGCACTCTAACCCATAATCTTAAGACCTTCTTGTATTGAGCTCCGGTTATTAAATACTTACCATTTTTTCCACATTAAGATTCCTGTTGCCGCCAATTAAATTTAATTACTGATAATTTAATTTAATCGGTATCTTGATATTCCTTAAACTCTTCTGCTTAATTTATTTGACTGCCGAATAATTAAATCCACTTGCAGGGTTTGGTGCAGTCAAAACTTATAAGCATCCTTAAGGGGGTATTGTCAATCTTGATCTTTCGGGATGCGAATTCTGTCAATAATTAATATTTGCCATATAAATAATACCACTATCCAACTCACCAGAAATATAGACCCATATAAGATTGCACTCTCTAATAAATCAAAATAACGAATACTAAATATACGCAAATGAATAATTAATTCAGAATTAAGAGAATAAGTATTATTCATAATAATCTTGGGGTGTGAAATAATTTATATAGTCAGTATAAAATTAATTACCCCAAATATCTCGTTCAATACACACAAATAGTCGAAATAATAGTTGATGCTATTATCTCTTCCTTGTAACCAAGACAGGCCTACTAAAATTCTATATCACAGTCGTACCGATTGTATATTCATTTTCATCTAAACTGTGAATTATAAAACTTATATTTTACAAGAACATAAAATCTGATCTTTTTTGTGTAAGCCGTACTCTACACGCCAGATTAAATACTATACAGAATATTGGATATCCATGCATAACAAAGAAATAATATGCATACATTGTTCATAAAAATTCTCATAAAATAAAAAATAATTTTATTAAAATAAATTAAATACTAAAAATATGATTTTCAGTATACCAACCCTAAGAATCTCCCACTTATTTTAACCATGCTGCTATACATCTAACTCCCATGCCCTCTACATAACTATCAAAAGTTTTAGTCGGTAAGCTCTTTGTAATGGATTTGCAAGATTGTCTCCTGATGCAAGCTCTATGTCTGACTGAAAATATGAGTCTGTGTACCCCAAAGGTACTAGACTGTCTTCCTAATAAATCAACATATAATCCTTAGTCCTTTGTAGATACTTGATTATTTATTCTTTACCGCAGTCCAATACCCCTGCCTTGGATTAGACTGATATCTTCTAACCTTGCCAACGATAAAATAGATGTCAGGTCTAGTGCAAAGCATAGCATACATGAGGCTTCCTACTGCCGAAGCATAAGGAACCGCCTTCATCTTCTCTATCTCATCAGGTGTCTTAAGACATTAATTCTTGGATAGAGTGATTCCATGCCTAAAAGGAAAAAATCTTTTCTTGGAATCCTGCATTTTAAAACGAGTAAGGATTGTTGGGAATGTTTACTAAAAAGTCATGCCTTTTATGTATTTTATTCTAGATCCTTAGCATATTAATGAGAAACATTTGAGATAATTTTGCATTCGTGGTTTCATATTTATATTTGTGATGAATGAATACATAATCCGTATATTCTGTCCAGTATTTGACTCGGTGCGTGCTACGCGAAAAATCGGGCCAAATGTTCTGACAGATTGTATAGGTAAGCTCACAATCGCAATGGACCCGGACATTCCATTGGTACGATTGTAGTACATCATTATAGTAGCTGGTCTTGGTTAGGTCGAACGGATAGAATTCAGGTTTAAAGAATTTGATGTTCGAGCTCGATGTGTTAGTACACTTGGAGTGTATTGAGCGGGATCAACGGG
>JAUMHN010442271.1:0-11334 GCA_032360265.1 Heliamphora ciliata
ATTTTTCTCGATTCTTATTTTTTTTCTCTCTTTTCAGATCTGGCTGATAGAGAAGGTAAATCTTCTGCGAAAATTGGCTTTGAATGGGCACAACGCTGCTACCTTTGTCTATCGTCCTTTTTACCCGATATGCACTACCGAGGCGGCTTGGAGACAGTATCTTTTTTTGCTGACTGAAAAAGACATCACTTGAAAGTGCTTCTCGTGGCGAATCCCTTTTATGACTTTGACCACTATGGACCATCTAGATATTTTGCAGATTAGCTTGCGACTGTCCACTTTCTATTACCCACACAGGATCACGAGACAGTTTGATCAAGGTCAGGAGGCTTGTCTTTTAGGCCCATTTCTAGCGCGGTATCAGGAGGCGTGTCCATCTCGTTTATTGATGGAAATGCAGGAGCAGTCCCACACTTAGCTCGCCGAGGAGTACAAGGCGTGGCTGGTTCAGAGAAAAAAAAAAGCAGAAACAAAGAAGAGGGAGAAGAACAAGTAGTAAAGAGAAGGAAGATTGGAGATATTTGTTTTGCTTTTAGGATTTTGTAGCTTTCTTCTTTATTTAGAGTTTGTGACTTGCGTGCCTGTCCTTTATTTCCAAATCTTGTCCACGCAATTGAAGTAATGAAAATCTCACGTTTATCTAAAAAAAGTTCTTAATTATTTAAAAATTTTCGATTCTTGCAATTAAAAGATTTTATTATCAAAACTCAAAGATAAATTTGTACTGATCATTACTCGGATTCAAAGATGGCTAAAACAAATAAGGTGGCCGAACTTCTTTGAAAGAGCTTGCCTACGTATCCCAAAAAAAATAAAATCAGGCCGTAACATAGTTCGGGCTCGATTCACTCTCGAGTATTAACACTCTCCTTTTATGAAACCCTAACTTTTGCCAAGATTGTCCTTTCGGGTTTTTGGCCTTGCATGCTGCTCTAACTTTTACCTGGACCGTCTTTTTGGTTTTCATCTCAACGACCTTTTTCTTTTTATTTTATTTTTCTATCAAGGATAATACTTTTTGAGCTGGTCAAAGTTGATGGGAGTAGAAAACATGTTACCATCCAAATCCATGATGATTACAGCACCACCGGTCATAATAGTCTTAATCAAATACAGTCTGACCTAATTTGGCTTGAACTTTTTCCTTGGATAAAAAATAGGAGCCTTGATTTCCTTAAGAATCAAGTCACCTTCTCTCAGGTCCTGGGTCTTGACTTTTTTTGTTGAATGCTTTGGCTATCCTCTTTTGTTACCCTTGTATGTGGAATAGAGTTTGTAGTCTTCTTTCATCGAATAAGAGAAGCTGTTCCATCCGATTCTTTTGCCATTCTTCGTGAGTCGAGCTGCATCTTGTACTTCTTGATCCTTTTAAAAAATTTCTGCAGTGCTATGATATGACTGTCTTGATTTTTGGACTTAACAATTATGTTGCCCACATACACCTCGATGTATTTATGTATCATATCATGCAACAAGTTAGTGGCAGCCCTTTGGTAGGTTGTCCCCAGTATCACGCGATGACAGCAGGTGCCCTACGGTGTAGTGAATGTCATCTTTTCTCTGTTTTTAAGGTCCATTAGAATTTAATTGTACCCAGAGAAACCATTCATGAATGACAAGAGGGCGTGCCCCGCTGTACTGTCCACTAAGACATCAATATGCGATAGTGAAAAGTCATCTTTGGGCTGGCATTGTTGAGATCTCAAAAATCTACTCAAACTCTGATACGTCTATCCATCTTTAAGACCGATACAATATTCGCCACCCACTTCGGATATTCGATTATCATAAGTAAACCAACATTGATCTGCTCGGTGACTTCTTCTTTGATCTTTAGAGCCCATTCTAGCTGTATCTTTCTCAATATCTGTTTGATCGATTTGGCATCGGGATACAAAGGGATATAGTGTTGGACAATATCGGGATCAATTTTGGGCATATCCTCGTATGATCAGACAAAAATATATTTGAATTTTTTTAATAAAGTCGTTAATTATTCACGTTCAACTGAAAATAAAAAAGAACCAATTTGGATAATTTGTGGATTAATTTCATTACCCAAATTTATTAACAAATTTTTTTCAATTATTGGTTGGGCACGCATTTCTTCTTTTTTTTATTAAAGCTTTTAATTCTTCGGGAGCATTCTTTTCGAATTTAAAATCATCAAAAAGCATACAAAATAAATCAAGCAAAGTAGAATAATCAGAACCTTTGTTTATTTCATTAATATCAAAGAGAGCATGGATTACAAACTCGAAAGCAAAAGAAAATGGTGCAAAAATAAACGTGCCCTCAAACTTGACATTCAACTGATCAGAACAAAGCAAAAACTTACAAGACTTCGACTCTGACTCGAGACTTGAATCATGCAAATTAAAATAATTTAAAAACCAGCTGTGACATTCAGTGTAGATGGAGGTGGAATGACCTTATTGTCAATGAGATCCTGAATGTGATGGTAGAGTTTTAGATAGTTGTCAGTTAGGTGTCTGTGGCTCTAATGGTATAAGCAATATTGAGTGGGGGTGTAGCGTAGCGGTAAAGGGTTAAGAGGCGACATTGGATCAAGAAGCTTTGTCAGCTCTTTCTCGACAAGTCGATTCATGGCCGTGGTCAAAGAGATATTAACAGGAGTGAAAACTCTCCTTGGCAATTTCAACTATGACGGTTGGTTGTTTCTGGGAGGAGGTGATGAAGGTGATGAATTCAGTTGATCTGATTGGGGTTTTAGCAAATTCACCTCATTAGAGCAAGATGCGGGGTTAGTGGAAGAGATGGGCTCATTTTGGCTGTTGAATGGGTAAAGTCTTCTCGATTTTTGACTCAGCTCGGCCTTATCGATATCACCAGACTGGATTGCATCTTTTATCTGAACTCCGGCATCATACAACTGCTTGAATGTAGATAGTGGTTGTATGATCAGATAACGCTTCATAAGAGATTGGAGATTCTTGAGTAGAATCCTCACCTGTTCCTTTTCTGTTGGTCAGTTTGTCATTTTAGCCATCTTTTCCCTCTACCTGGTTAGAAAGTCCACAAACGACTCCCGGCCTTCCTGATAAGTGGTCTCCAGCTCCCGGGTGGTTACATCCAATTGGACATTGTAGCTATATTGGCTGACAAACGATGTGGCTATATCCTCTCATGTTTTGGTCTTAGCAATATCAAGGGAAAGGAACCACCTCTAGGCTGCCCCTAAAAGAATGCGGTGGAATAGTTGAGCCTTTAACTGGTCGTCGATACCCATGGGAGAGAGGGTACCAACGTACATCCTCAAATGAATTTGAGGATCACTGGTTCCATCAAACTTCTCTATTTCAGGCATTTTGAACTTCTACGACAGCTTAACATCTGGGAACAAGCATAATCCCCCCACATTTAGCATATACTCTTCAACCCCTTTTTCCTTCCTCAAAACTTTCTCCATGCGGTCAATCTTTTTTGCTAGTGCAAATTCCCTAGATTGAGCAGTATTTTCCTCTTCAATCAAGATCGGGAGGGGAACCTGATGTGGCACAACAACCTGTGGTGCGTCTTGTCCCTGGTTATCATCTCAAAAATCTTCACCATTTTCATTCGTATTCTCTGGCTGTCCATTTACACTTGGAAAACGGGCCTGAATTGCCTAAATTTGTGCTTAGCACTGGTTTTGAGCCTGGGTTTGCTGCTCCACGACCCTCTGGATGTCAACAATCGCCCTCATTAGGGCTGTCAAATTCTCCTCATTATCGGCCACCTTAGACTATTCTACTGTATATTCTGGAACTCTATAAAGTTTTTCGGTTGCTGATCTGGCCCAAACACGTGTTGACTACGACCTTTCTAGCTCAATGGTATAAACCCGAAGCAAAACCTGGATCCCAAAAGAAGAATTACCAGTATCACACACTTCTCGGAAAGGATCCTGGTAACAGATAGCTAACACTCTAGATACCAAACACGGTTAACCATGAGCAGATATAACCACAGAAACATGCCTCTGTTGGGCTTATGCTAGCAGCATAAGGATTGAACATCAGAGAACCAAAGAAAGCTAAGGAGGAGATCAACAAAATTCTAGCAGGAAAGGTTTATCCGAAGAATCTAAAGGAAGAAACAGGCAGCACTCTGGCAAGAAAATAGTTCTAAACCAAAGAGACTGGTTTAACCTAAGATTCTAAGAAAAAATGGGCAGCACTCCGGTAGGAAAATTAGCTCACACGGGTCTATAAGACAAGAGTTCGAAGAAAGCTAGCCTAAATAAAAAAGGAGGTATAAAACTAACAACCCGAGAAGAACTCGCAAGAGAGAAAAACTATCCTAAAGGCTTCGAACCAAAACACGGGTATGACCCCGAGAAGAAAACTAACAGCATGAAAGACAAATAAGGCGAAGAACAAAACCCGGGTAAGAACCCGAAGGAAAAACTAATGTAAACAACAAAGGATAACAGAAAATTCGAGCCAAGCCCAGAAAAAGGAAACTAGCGTAATCTGAACAAACAAACCTAACAAACACAAACAAAAAAAAAAAATTAACAAGACACATAATTCTACTTGGTTAGCAGCACTTAATGTAGGGTTATAAACTACTATATGCAAAAATGGTCAATTTTGGTCAATAATCAGGGTACCTTCTGAATAGAGACGAGTATATACCTTCCATGCTTGGTGTGGTGCAGGATATGGTCAAACGATACGCACAAACTCTTTTATTGCACCTATGAAAGCATGCAGTCAGTAAGGCTTGCTCGCCTTCTCAACGGTCACCAAAACGGATAAACGATGGGGGTATTGGGTCGACCAGGCAACGGGGTGAAGAGCAATGCACAAGTATGCGAGAATATAAATGAGAAATTTTTATTAAGAACCAATGATGCTTTTAAGTCTAACTCTCTTAATTGATTTTATAAATCAGTCCCCAGTGGAGTCGCCAGAAAATACTGTAGCGCCAGAATTTTGGGGCTTTTGTTGTTCAAAAATAAGGTAATTCAAAAGATGTTTAGAAAATATTTTAATACCTTGAAAGCCAAATTTTAAAAACCCATTTTGTTGAAAATAGAGTTGCCACTTGATTTTTAAAAAAAATCAAAAAAAATAAAAATGGCTACTGACCTTTCAAACGTTAATTAGAGAAAAAAGATTCGGGGGTTAAGGTACAAATCAAAGAAGGTGTTAGGCATCCCGGTCGTTCAACTGTAAGGTTGGCCTCTACTAAACATCATTGGTTCTTAATAAGATTTCTCAAATGCATCCAAATACAGAAAATTAAGGCGAAGAGAAAACTTCCAAAATCAAATAAGAAAAATACATAATCTATGTATATAGAACACCAAATCAAAACAAATAAAAGAAAATCATAAATCCTATGGCATGTAATTTCTAATTAAAGGATACATGGAGCAAACTCGCATGCGGTAAGGTAAATAAAAGAAAATATGCAAAACGTAACCAAATAAATATGAATTGCTAAGAATATAACCTAAATCATTTTAAACATACTTTTAAATGAATTTTACCAAAAATGCATATTGCCAAATATTATAAGAAAAAGAATTACATTAACATGTTTAATTTTATCAAAGAGAAATGGTAAATTTAAAAAGATGCATGAAAATCCTATATTAAAACTTAAAAATAAAGAAAGCAATTAAACTAATAACAAGAGTTTTGTAGGAAAATTTATTAAAGAAAATTAAACCAAAAAAATAAAAAATTTTAAGGAAAAATACTAAAAATTAAGAAATTAGAATTAACACTATTTGAAAAAATTATTCGAAAGAGAAAATTAAACTAACAAGCTTAAACTAATTATTAAAAGATTCTGTGAGAAAAAAAAAAAAGAAAGAAAAATAATATATTATTAAAGAAAACAAACTTAATATTAAAAAATGCGAATGTAAACAACCACAATTACATAGCAATATAATAGCCGTTAACTAAGAAATACAAATTATGGGTGTAATCTTGATAATTACGACCATATGAATGTAATTTTTTGAATTATAACAATAACGACACGGTTAGTTATATTGTTAATTATGTTAGTACTAATTAATGAATTAACAAATTTAATATAAGTGTGCAATATGAGTGAAGCAAATAAACTAAATAAGTTAAGATTTGAATTATAATATGAATATGGCCAATTTTTCAAACTAAACACATTCATTACAAACTAAATAAATTCTAGTGAGTAAAACAACTATATAGACAATATAAGAACATATGTAAGATGAAACAACCAAAATAACCCGATTACTCCAAAGAGATAGAAAATGGAGATAGGAAGATTGGGGATCAAAACAGAATACTTGGATCGCTAGTAAATCCTCGAGTCGGGGAATGGTGATCGGCAATCTAATCCTCGAGCAATGATTAAATCCAAGTTAGGGTTTCAAAGCTTTGGTATCAGAGGTCCGGTTCTCGTTACTTCAGCGGGGTTTCAGCGTTGGGGCTCGTACTCTTTCGATACTTTGGTAGAGCTTCTCTCACAATTATTCTCTCTTCAAAACGTACCAGGGGTACGGTATTTATAGAACACTCCAATCAGTGAGATGCTGACACGTTTTGGGACACATCAGGCCATTAGAAGTTGGCGGTCGCTTGGTTCAGAGTGGGCGGTCGTTGTGGCATTGGGATTTTGGAGTTTTGAAAATGGTTAAAAATATGAGATTCAAAAGATGTTTGAAAAAAATGATTTAACACATTGAAAGCCAAATTTTAAAAATTTATTTTTATTAAAAATAGAGTCGCCACTTAGTTTTTGAGAAAAACTAAGAAAAATAAAAATAGCTACTGATATTTTAAAACGTTAACCAGAGAAAGAGGGTTCGGGAGCTAAGATACGAATCGAAAAAAGTGTTAGGCACTCCGTTCGTCAAACCGTAAGGTTGGGCTCTACTAATCATCATTGGTTCTTTAATAGAATTTCTCAAATGCATGCACATAAAGAAAATGGAGCCAAAGAGAGAACATCCAAAATTAAATATAAAAAATACATAAGATATGTACATAGGACTCCAAAGTAGAGCAAATAAAAGGGGTGAAATCTTAAGTTTTAAGGCATGCAATTTCTAACTAAAATGATACAAGGAGTACACCAGCATGCAATTTTATTAAAATGAACTAGGTTACCATGATTTAAGTAAAAGAATAAAACATCCTAGAAAGCGTCAAAATTGCCTAAACAAGATTTGTTGACAAGAAATACACTAAACAAAATAAAATTTTAAAGAAAGTAACTAAATTATGCACATTGTTAAAACAAGCAAAATTAGTATTAACATGATGAAAAGATACTAAAAAATAAAAGAAGCATGTAAATTCTATGTTTAAAAAAAATTTACTAAAAAAAAGAAGCATTATGACAAAAGAAAATTTGAGAATTTAAAGAAAAAAAAATAGAGAATAAGCTTGTAAAAGAAAATGATGCTAAATGAAAATGTTAGAAAATATTTGTTTAAACTATTAAAAGAAATCCTAACTATTCATATTTTATATTTAAAACAAAAGGAAAAGCAAGCAAAAGAAATCGAAATTAAAGCTACATTACAAGAAAAAAAATAAGATGCTAGAAAAGAAAATTACACTACTATTGAAGGAAAAGAAAAAGAATTAGACAATAAAAGATAGAAAAAGAATATTAAGCTTAGAAGAAAAATAAAATGAAGTATTAAATTAATGTTACAAGAAAATGAAAATAAAATAAAATGCTTAGTGAAAGAAATTAAGCTAACTAAAAAAAAAGAAATAAATGTTAGAATATTAAATTAACATAAAAAGAAAAAAAAGTGGAGAAATAAAATACTAGAATTGAATGGGTGTAATATTGATAATTACAACCATTTTTATGTAAGTGCTTATATCATAACAATAACGACATTATTTAGTCGTATCGTTAAATCAAGTTAGCATTAATTTGATGAATTAATTAAGAAAAAAGATAATGTACTTAGTATGAAAGTGTAAACTAAGAAATTAAAACAACTAAATTAAAAGAAGCAATATAAATGATGAATAAGATTGACTACGTAGATAAAAAAAAAAAGAACACATGAATTGAGATCAAATATAACCCGATCACCCCAAAGAGAGAGAATATGATTAGAAAGACCGGGAATCCAAGCGAGATACCTGAATTGCTTAAGAATCCTCAAATTGGGAATGTGCTTCAACAACTCAACCCTCGGGTGGCGATCCAAGCAGGGTTTCAGCGTAGGTGTTGGAGGTTCAGGATTCGGTATCTTGGCAAGGCTTCAGCGTTGGGGCTCGGAATTGCTCGGCGTCTCGGCAGAGCTTCATTCTCAAAATCTCTCACTCAAATTATGTCCTTGAAAACGTATCAGAGCTACGGTATTTATAGAATTCTTCAGCCAATGAGATGCTGCCACATTTTAGAGATACATCAGGCCATTTGGAGTTGGCGGTCGCAACAATGCAAGTTAGCGGTCACCATAATTTTAAAAGGTTCCACAAAGTTCTATGGCGGTCGCTATGATAAAAGCTGGCGGTCGCCATGATGAAAGGTGACGGTTGCCATTTCTTGGCTAGGGTTTCCACAAAGTTCTATGGCGGTCTCCACAACGAACACGGCGATCGCCTTAGTTGGGCAGCAAGTTTCAATGGTCTGTCAAAATTTCATTGGTTTGAAGGTTTCAGGTTCAAATATCGAGCTTAGATCACTTTTCGAGGAACGAACTGAGGCACAATTCCACCTGTTTTCATCATTGAATTCACGTAAATCATTGGATTCACCTAAGATTAGGCGGGGTCAAATTGGGGTGTCTATAATCACCCCCTTTTGACATAACTTGCATAACAATGCGTGAAACAAGTTATATCAAAGACGCAGAGACAACAATCATTTAACCGAGTCGTCAATCTTGGGCCACAAGCATACAAGCATGCGTATGATGTTGGTCGTACCTGGATTTTCGTCGAGCTGTCTACGTACCCATTTGCTAGGGATAAGACCAAAACGTAGTTCCTAGGGCAAAGTGCAAGGATGCAAGATATATGATGCAGATGCAGATGTTTGATTGAACAAGTCTTAGAGATCGAGTTAAGATCTAAAGGGAGCACAAATGGGCGAGCCAAAGATCGAGTTAAAATCTAAGAACTCGACTAGGGATAAAATAATTAAAAGGATCGAGTTAAGATCCAAGAAATTATTTTAATCGGAAAAGCAACAAGGAATTGAATGGTTGAGTTAAGACCTAACAATTCATAATGATAGCGAGGTAAAAAAAATAGTCAAAAACTAAGTTACGGCTTAAAACTATTCATACTGGGAAGACTAACCATGAGTTAGTAGGTCGAGTTAAGACCTAAAAACTCGTGACGGAAGCGAGATAAAAATAATTAAAACCAAGTTACGGCTTAAAATTAAATTTATTGAGAAGGGTAACCACAATTTAATAGTCGAGTTAAGACCTAAAAAGTCGAAATGAAACACGGGATAAAAATAATTAAAAATCAAGTTACGGTTTAAAATTAAATTTATTGGAAGGAATGCACACAAAAAGATAAGGGTTTAGAACACACAAAATTATTTTTGGAATTATTTCTAAACACACAAGATTTCCTTTAAGCATTTTTGAAAAACATCGGAGATTATTATTATTTTTATAAAAACACACATCAAAATAAAATTTTTTACTAATAAAACAGATGTACACTAAGGAAATAAAATGTATGCAAATAATAAGATAAGTAAAAATATGTATAAAAAACCCCAAATAGCTTCTCTCAAACCCCAAATAGCTTCTCTCAAACCCCAAAACGTCGTAATGGTAAACTGACATGATGTGATTTTTGGGAATCTGGCGGTCGCTTAACCCAAACCTCTCTAACATGGTGGCCGCCGGGTAAAAACCCCTACGACATGGCGGTTGCTATGTGTCGCTTCACCATCCTGGCGGTCGCCATAACTGGAGGTGGCGACCACCAACTCCAAACGCGCATAAGACCCTTGAGGCGCGCCTACAAGGCTCATTCTTCACCTCTCACTCTCTCTGTAGCTCTCTTGCGCTCTCAAACTCTCGCAAGCTCTTCCTCGTTACCTCTTGTTTTTTATCCTTCGCACTTCTAGCTTTCGTGCCTTACACGGTGTTTACCTTATTGTTCGTGATTCCCTTTCTCTTTATGACGTGCCAGGGTCATGTAGGAATGGAAATGGGGCGGGGCGGGGCGGGGCCGAGGATTAGTTCCCTCATCCCCGTCCCCTATTTGATCGGGGCGGGGACGGAAAAAAATATCGGGAAAGTAGCGGGGAACGGGGTGGGTACGGAGATATTTTGGGTATGATTTTTAAAGTTTAAAAGAGTAATATTAATAAAAATTATATATAATATAATAAATAAAAAATAATAGTTGATGAATTAATATAACTAAATATACAAAATATTAAAAATAAAAAAATAGAGATAAATATAATATTTTAATATTTTAGACTTATTATATTTATAAAATATATATTTTATACATATATTAATATTTAAAAAATATTTATTTTATGTAATTGGGGGCGGAGCGAGAAAAAACGGAACGGAGAGAGTAAATACCATCCCCACCCCGTTTGTTATCGGGGGCGAAAAAAATCGTACAAATTGGGGCGGGAAAAATTGCCATCCCTAGGGTCATGACGATGACCTGGGGGCGAGACGAGGCCCCTCTGCCACTAGGAGCTCTTCCATGGGGACTCTCGAGGGTACGTTCACTAGCCTTCCCGCTGGTGGGGTTATTTCCACGCTGTCCACTGCTGCGATGGATGCTCTTGTACTCGAGGTGGAGCATGCCTCTCATTGGGCTGCTGAGGAGGTACGGGCAACTGCCGAGGCTCAGGCTGCTGCAGATGATGTTGCAGAAGTTACGGTAGCCGACTTTTTGGACTTTGATGCTGGAGAGGGTCATTCGGCGCCCTTCGACCCACATACTTATGCTTCGGTTCCTCATCGCGTAGTTCCACGCGAGATGAGATGGTACGAGCCACCTTCTGATGCTGTTGCTGCCGACGTTCTACTGCAGGAGCCTGACCACCACATGTCTCGTTAGCAACCTTCGGTATGTTCCCTATTCTTACTGTTTTAAATGCCAAAGCATGATATATCAAACGTAGACGCTTGCCTAAGGTCCCCCAGATGATGATGTGTTTTGATATGATGATGATGAATGATGATTTATTGATGCGTGATGTTTGGGAATTGAACTTAGCTTATGTACTAATGCAATGGAGATTAAAACAGCATGGACACTTAGGATTTGAACAAACAATGAAATGGACAACTATTTTTAGTGAAAAACAAAAATAAAAGGCTTAAAATTTTTTTTTCTTTTTTTTTGGGCATGAAAA
>JAUMHN010442281.1:0-11333 GCA_032360265.1 Heliamphora ciliata
TATAGTTCTTTAGTGGTGTGAACTGTAATTCAGTGTTTTATGAAAATTGTAGAAATCGCTGCTGGTTTTTCATAATTTTAGATACCGCTATGCATCTTTCTTTAATTACAGAAACCGCTGGTAGGTGTTTGTGTTCCACTAGAACTCTAACTCATAATTACTCTCCAGCTCCCTACTGGAGCCCTATATATACGCGGGTAGGCTGAACCAGTTTGAGATTGATACATCATCATCAAATAGTCATATATCATTATCATTGATATATTATTTTTGTTTTTCAAAGACTTAAATATATTGAAGTTCTGCCGGTACAAGTTCTCGGAGGATCGTAGCCCACACCACATTCAAGGATTGCGTAAGGGAATACAGCAGAAGATCTAACTGGAGCTTCAACTTGGAATCAAGCCGTAGTTGAAGATTATATCAACAAGAGGTATTCATCTAAATTAACTTTGGTTGCACGGGTTTATTTTTTATCGTTCGACGACAAAATTTTTATCTGGAGCCCGTTTCGGCGTTTGCCCATCCAGTTAATTTTTTTTATCAAAAATCGTTTTACAAAAATAATGATCTTGACAGTATTGCCTCCAACAAAAAGGACTAAGGATTATATGTTAGTTTACTAGGCATGCAGTCTAGTATCTTTGGGGTGCACAGAGAAGGACTTTCATTTAGACAAAGATTCCCGTAAGTCTACCTCAAGATATGTGTTTACCTTGAAAGGTGGAGCTATAAGTTGGAGGAGTATCAAGTAGTTCTGTATTGCTGATTCTACCATGGAGGCCAAGTACTTGGCAGCTCCTGAAGCAGCCAAGGAGGCTGTTTGGCACAGGAAATTCTTGTTGGATCTAGAGGTGATACCTTCAGTTTAATCAGCTATTACACTTTATTGTGATAATAGCGGAGCGGTTGCCAACTCGAAGGAATCAAGAATCCACAAAAAAGAAAAATACATTGAGCGTAAGTATTACCTGATACGAGAAATTATATAGATGGATGATGTTGTTGTGACCAAGATTACATAAGGGAACAACCTTGTAGATCCTTTTACAAAAAAATCTATTGGCTAAGACTTTAGACAGTCATGTAGAGGGCATGGGAGTCAGATATATGGCAGTATAATTTTGAGTATAAGTGAAAGATTGTCATGGTTGTATACTAAAAATCATAAATTTTATTTAGTTTTAGTATTTAATTTTATTTTATTTTAATAAAATTATTATTTTTATTTTATGAGAATCTTAATGAGCAATGTATGCATTATCATTTCCTTAAGTGTTATGCATGGATGTCCTTTATTCTGTACAGTATTTAATCTGTTGTGTAGAGTACGCCTTGCATACAGAAGACCAAATTATAAGTTTTTACAGAATATAAATTTGTTGTTCACAATTTAGATGAAATTAGACAAATCATTAGTAAGACTATAGCACAGAGTTTTAGTAGGCATGTCTTGGTTACGAAAAAAAGATAATAGTAATGTTTATTGTTTCGACTCGCTGTACTAGTACACTTTGTGTGTATTGAATAGGACCACATTTGGGTAATTAATTTTATACTGACTGTATAAATTAATTCATACCCCAAAATTATTATGAGTGTTTGTCCTCTTAATCCTAAAATAATTATTATTTTCGTATATTTAATATTCGTTGTTTTAATTCATTAAATGGTGCGATCTTTTATAGGTCAATAGTCCCGGTGAATTGGATAACAGAATTAATTATATGGTGAATATTAATTATTGACGGAATTCACGTCCTGATTGTTCGAGATTGACGATACCCCCTAAGAAAGCTTATAAGTTTTGACTACACTAAACCCTACTAGTAGATTTAATTATCTGGCAGTCAAATAAGTTAAGTAGAAGATCTTAAGAAATTTTAAAGATGCTGATTAAATTATATTGTCAGTAATTAAGTTTAATTGGTGGGTATCGAAAATATTAACGTGGAGAGATGAGTTAAGCATTTAATAACAAGAGCTCAATGCAAATTAGTCTTGAGATTATGGCTAAGAGTGCAGTTACAGTTCTTTAGTGGTATGAACTGTAATTTAGTATTTTATGAAAATTACAAAAATAGATGCAAAGTTTTTATAATTACAGAAACCACTGAGAGGTTTGCATATTTGCAGAAACCGCTGGATGGGTATCTGGGACACACTAGAAATCTATGTCATAATTACTCCATAGGTCCTTGCTGCAACCCTACAAATATGCGGGCAAGTTGAACCAAATTCATAAGTTGTCTTTCAAGACTAAGGTTGTACAGGTTCTGCGAGTTTCTATTCTCGAAAGATCGTACCCCACACTACGTTTGGGAATCGCATCGGCAATACAGTAGAAGTTTTGACCAGAGCTTTAAGTCAAAAAATCAAAGTTCGTAGTTGAAGAATCGACCAAAAGATATTCATCTGAATTAACTGTGGTGGCGCGAATTTTATTTTTGATCGTTCAACATCAAAAAAAATTTGTCTGGAGCTTGTTTTGGCGATTACCCGTCCAGTTTTATTTTTTTGAAAAAATTGTTTACAAATCAATCTTGGCAGTTTGCCTCCAACATGAAACTCAAAGAATACATTGTTGTCCTTGCTAAATTGAGAGACAGAAAGAAGAAATTTAGTGAGAACGGGAACATGTAAGACATTAAAAAGATGAAACGAAGTAGATGGTGTGGGGATTGTGGTTTTACCAATTTTTGTAATTGGAAGTCCCTTACCATTGCAAACACAAAATTGGTCCATACCATGGTAATCATCATGATGAGAGGGGGCAGCAAGATCAGGAGTAGCATGATGAGAGAGGGTAGCAAGATTAGGAGTAGCATGATGAGTTGTGCTAGTGTCAAAAAACCAATCAGCAAGAAGAGTAGGCATATGAGCATATGAGGCAATATTGGCTTGTGGAGAGAACTCAAAATGGTCAGCAACAGAAATAGAGGAAAAAAGTATTTGAATGGAGAAACTCATGATTGAGGAGAAGACTGTGTAACTCCGAATAAGAGACAAGAGACGAGAGACGAGTGAGTAGCTAGGGATGTCTCAAAATCACGTGTGAGACCCGGTTCCTTTTTGCTCTGTTATTTATATATGTAACATGTTGGTTATCATTTTAATCATTATAGAAAAGCATGTTTCTATGTGTTTTGTGTATGGGTTGGCTTAAAGTGTATGTTGGTTTCAATCCCGATCTTGTTGGGCACGTAGCAGAAAGTTAGAGAACTTTTTCGGACAGGATTAAAGACCAATCGATCGGTCTGTCTGCGTGGGTTATATATATGGCAACTAGTAGCCTTGAGTTTTGAACCGAAACTTTCTCAACAAGCTTCCTCTCTTCCTTGTTTGGAGATAAACCAAACCCTTTGCCTTTTCTCTAGCTTTTTGCTTGCTTCGAGCTTGATTCTTGGCATTGGGATAGTCGATCTTTGTTATACATGTCGTAGGCTTCGCGGTCATCTGAACGAAATCTCATTTTAGTGACTTTGGTTTCTCAACGATGTTTAAAACGTCAAGTTTTTAACTCTTGGTGGTAGAATTCTAGACTATCTTGCTTTAAAAGGGTGCTGCATATGATTTATACGCGTTTTTATCATTTTAAAGTGCTATAAATGTTTAATTTGTGTTTAAACTATGTTTGGTTGGATAAAAAGCATGTTATGCATTTTTTTGGTTTACTACGAAGTGGGTGGACGTGTGTGTCCATGATTTTCGAAAGGATGAGTTTTGAAAATCGAAAGGGTTTGAGTATATGTTGCGAAAACATGGTTTTGGAGATTTGGAGCTAACCCTTGGGGTTGAGCGTTGGTTTTTAAACGATTCGGTTGAAATGGTGGAAACATTTTGAAAATGTTGGTCAATCTCCATGGTTTTATGGATGACGTAGATAGATACCATTGGACATTTGTACATAGCTATGTGTATTTACAAATGTGTTCGTAGTTGAGCTGAGTTCCTTTTTAATGATTCTATAGATGTGTCGTAACAATGTGTGTGTACGTGGGCTACCATTACTTCTCGGTGAATGTCTAAAAATTTTGCGCAAGTAGGTACTTCATTCCTTCGGGTTAATCCCCATAAATGAAGTGGTTACTCAAGTGGGAGGCATTTGTTGTTGTAACTCTATATAAAACTTGTCATTACCTAGCGGGTCATTGAATGTTCTGGACCTAGGCTAATGGATAAGAGCCTATAGTTTCTAACTTTGTCTCCAGTGTGACAAAGTTGGTACATAGGAATCATTGTGGGTTGTGGAGACTGGTTGGAAAATAACGTGTTGTTTAAGTTTATTAAACTGTTGGACATTATGGGATTATATGAAAACTTTTAGTTTTAAGGATGAAAAATTATTTTGAAACTCGTGTAGTCGAGTTGTTCATATAATTCGTGATTGCATGTTATGCTTTTAATTCATGCTAGTCTTTTCCTATTGGGTTTTGGCTCATGTTGTGGGATTTAAAAACTTTCAGGTGAATTTGACCACACGAATTGATCTAGAGGAGCCCCAGAGGTGGCAGAAGACTAAATTTCTTAGTTTTTGTTGTTGGATCATGTAAATAACGTCCCATATTTTGGACTTAAAGCATATGTTTTCTAAGCCTTAAGGCCTTGTTATCAATGCATGTATGTTGTATGCTTATGAGAGGAACCCTGGGTTGGTTGTATGTGTTCATAATTGTATGAAATGGTTATTGTTTTTGGTTGATTTTATACTTTATATCAACTCTTTTGCCTCGAGGGAGGCTTTAGAACCTTGTTTTAGATGGCTTGGTTGTGCCTTAAAAGCTTTCAAAAATGTTGGAAAATGGTTATGTGTTGAGGGTGAAAGGTTGGGTTTTGAAAAAGTGGTCTAGAGCCAGACCACTCCGTGGACTGATCAATCGGTCTATCGAGTGGCCTTGTGTAAGCCTCGGTTGTTTCACAAGCGTGGGAAAAATAGTGAATTGTTAAAGACCGCTTGATCGGTCCCTCAACCGATTAATCGATCTTTGAAATTTTCTAAAAATTTTGTTTATTTGTTTTAAAACTTGGCTCTTGAGAATCGTGACCTTATTCTTTTAAGCTGATCTTTTACATAAAATAAACCCTCGGATGTGCATTTTTTAAAGGTTTTAACCTCACTTTCGTTTACGTTCTTGGACCCGTGTGGGCTTGGGTGGTTTTTATAGAACTTGGAATCATAAAACGAGTTTTTTTTTGTGGTTCACGTGACCCAAGTTTCAGAGCATGACAACTTGGTATCAAAACTCTAGGTTCGAATACCTTTGAGTCGTGGGAGAGGTTGCATCACCTTGTGAGGATGGTTGCGTATGCCTGATTGCATGTGTTTAAATGTTTTAATAACATGAGAATGATAACCTGTTGAGCATGAGGATGTTGTGTATACGTGAGCATGAAAGTTGGACCTTAGGAATGATTAGTGTTGTCTTCAGGCGTTTAGATTAACAAACTCGAAAGTCGATTTAGAAATGCATTTGGCCGACGTACTTTCTAGTAAGGAATCTAAGTAGATTACCCAAATTGACTCATCACTCTTAATGGTACTCCTCGATACGTGGAACCTGTTTGTATGATCTTAAATGGTTAAGTGTTAGCATAATTATGTGTCTTATATCTATAATAACATGATGATTAAATCTTATGTTGTTATGCTCTCTTTTTTTTCTTTCATATGGAAGTTGTCTTGGCGAAGAGGACTAGATCGTGGTGGAGGCTGTGGCCGTGGTTTAGGCCAAGGAAATGTGCCAATTCCTGATGCTAGAGGATGCTAATTCTCCTCAAAGACCAGTAAACATGATAAGATTGCTACGTGAGATTATGGGTTCCATCCGTTACTAATCGAGGCCGCTAAGAGAGGGGAAAGAGTACCTGAGCCAAGGGAGACTGTTGTGATGCGGGAGTTTCGACGTCTTGACCCTCCTACCTTTATTGGGGATCCCGATCCCAAGGTGGCCACTGAATGGCTGGAGCTTGTGACGAGAATTCTAGATACACTGTAGATAGTCAAGGATGACTTAAGGGTTGCGTTTGTCGCATTTCAGTTGAGGGGTGATGCCCACGAATGGTGAAAATTTTTCAAAACTACTGTGGAAGGTACGTGGGCAGCATTTGCTAAAGTCTTTCAAGAGAAATACTTTCCTGAGTCCTCTAAAGACCCATACCGGGAGGAATTTCCTTCTCTCACCCAAGAAGTTATGACTGTGGTTTAGTACGAGGCAGAATTCACCAGCTTATTACGTTTTGCACAAGAAGTTGTAGCTACTGACGAATTGCGCGCAAGGAGGTTTAAGAGGGCTTTGAGACTCGCGATCAGAGATCGCGTGGCAATATTAAGGATGCACGTAATTATGGACTTGGTGGAGTCAGCCATCATCGTGAAAAATACCTTGAACGAAACACGTAGGGCTAGAGAGAGCCGAATCCAGCTGGGTGGAGGATGTGCGCAGTCTTAGGGGCACAGGAATAAGCAACAGAGGTCATTTGGTCCAAATTCTCATCCTACGAGATCATATTAGCAGCATTTAGTATCAGCACCCTTAGTGGCTTCATCAAGAAGGCCAGAGTAGAGGGAGCTCATTTGTTATCAGTGAAGACAACTAGGGCATCATGCGTCGGATTGCCCACAAAAGAGGCAGTTCTAGAGTTCAGTACCTATTCAGTCTCAAGGGAGAGAGCAATCAGTATGTTTTGGGTGTGGCCAGCCAAGGTAGTTTTGTAGGAGCTGCCCTTGGGGAGGGAGTGTACAGAGCATGACAAGTGCACTAGTTGTTCAGTCTGCAAAGGGACGACAAACTTATCAACAGCCGTAGCCGCAACCAACAGCTCAGACTTCTAGGGTTATGGAAGGGGGTGCCTCAGTCCAGTTAGTGCGGCACCCCACAGTGCAGAGCTATAGTGGGCAGACCAGGGGACCACAGGGCTGAGTGTACACCCTTACAGATCGTAGTTCCTCCAAGGCACCGGTTGTGCCTGATACTATAGCGACTACCTCAGTTATCTGAGGTACTCTCTTAGTGTACAGATCATGGGCCAATGTTCTCGTTGACACGGAAGCATTGCATTCTTTTATTTCATCTGCTTTTGCATCTACTTTGGGGTTAGAGATAGACTCGTTGGGTAGCACGCTGTGTGTAAAGACCCTAGTCAGTGGAAATGTGGCGTTGTGATGAGTCTGTAGATCCTATGAGTTAGAGGTCATCGTCGGCCGCTGTTTAGAGTTTGATTTCATCATTTTCGACATAACCACATTTGATATCATCCTAGGGATGGATTGGCTGACCACTTATCATGCTTATATCGATTGCGATCAACAAAGAGTATCAATTTATACACCTGAGGGTGATTATTTTTGTTTTGTGGGTGATCGAGACGATGGAACAGTGCTCATGCCCGACATTGTGCGAAACTGAGGAAACCATAGTTTCCTCTTCTCTACTCTCATGTTGGATGAGGCTATTAGGGTTCGAGGAGAGTTTTCTCCTGTGGTTTCTGACTATCTAGATGTCTTTCCAAACCATATATTTGAGTTGCCACTAAGATGTGAGGTAGAGTCTTCTATCGATCTTGTTTCGAGAGCTGCTCCTATTTCGATGTCGTCTTGTCATTTTGCACCAACAAAGTTGCAAGAGCTTAAGGAACAACTTTAGGAGTTGCTTGATAAGGGGTTTATATGCTCATCACCATGGAGAGCTCTGGTTTTGTTTCCTGAGAAGATTGATGGGTCCTTGAGATTGTGTATTGATTAGCGGAAGCTGAATCAAGTAACAGTGTAAAATAAGTATCCTATGTCAAGGATTGATGATTTGTTTGATCAATTAAATGGTTCATGTTACTTTTCTATGATTGACTTGAGATCAGGATATCACCAGTTGAGAATCGGGGAGGAGGATATAGCGAAGACTGCCTTTCGAACTCGTTATGATTACTACGAGTTTTTGGTTATGCCGTTCGGTTTGACGAACGCCCTGCGACATTCATGGACTTGATGAACCGCATATTCCATCTATATCTTGACAATTTTGTGGACGTATTTGTGGACGACATTCTTATCTACTCACCACCGATGGAGATACATGAGGAACATCTCCGTATTGCCTTGCATCTTTTGAGGGAACATCGACTGTATACAAAATTTGAAAAGTGTGAATTCTGGGTGCCAGAGGTGAAGTTTCTTGGACATGTGGTATCGGGGGATGGAGTATATATGGATTCTTTGAAGACTAACGCTGTGATAAGTTGGGAACGTCGAAAAATGTATTTGAGATTCGTAGCTTTCTGGGTTTGGCAAGCTATTACCGACGATTCGCGAGGATTTTTTTCAACTCGTCGCGCCGATGACTCGCCTTACACAGAAGAGAGTCAAATTCGTTTCGAGTGAATCTTGTGAGTTGGCATTCCAAGAGCTGAAGAAGGGATTGACGAGTGCATCAACGTTAGTTATTCCAGAATGAGGTTTGGGTAAAACAATGTATTTTGATGCATCGCATGACAGTTTGGGGTGTGTCTTGATGCAAGAGGGTGAGGTTGTGTCTTACGGATCTCGACAATTGAAGACGCACGAATAGAATTATCCGACACATGATTTGGAATTAGCATCCGTGGTTTTTGCCTTAATGGTATGGTGGCACTATTTGTACGGTGAGCATTTTGAGGTTTTTTTGGATTACAAGAGTGTAAAATACTTATTTTCTCAAGGTACGGTACTAGTTGGGATTTCCAATAAAGGTAGGTGGTGTTGATGAGTTTAAGCAAGAGAAAATAGTGGGCATTAGTGAGAGGAAGAGGGGAAGAGAAAATCGATGGGGGACGATTAGTGAAAGTAGGTTGAGTTGACTTTGGTGAGGTGGGTGATGAAGATGAAGTTGGAAGGGATGCCATGGTTAACAGCGTAAAAGGCTAAGATTGAAGAGATGAGAAAGGATCAAAACATCTCATGTCTGAAAGAGACTGACCAACGAAAATTGTCAAGGCTTTGATACCATATTAGATAATTGAATTGTTTCTCAAAATCCCTCACGTCAGCTGTGGATTCATCCTAAATTTATATAAATGGGTAAATAAATACAAAAAATCTGGAGAGAATATTCTTGAAGATAATATGACTACGTTTTAGGGAGATAAAATCTGAAAATATTCTGGGAGATAATATAACCAGATTTTGGGGAGATAAAATCTGGAGAGAGAAAATTTACAACAAATCTGTAGAGAATATTCTCGGAGATAATATAAATCTGAGAATATTCTGAGAGATAATACAACCAAATTTTGGGGAGATAAAATCTAGAGAGAAAATCTACAACAAATCTAGAGAGAATATTCTCATAGATAATATAACCAGATTTTAGGGAGACAAAATCTGGTTATCTAATATTTAACTATTTGTTCTTAAAATATTATTAATTTTGTAAGTAAATGCAATCTAATTTCATAGTTACAAATATCAAATTAATATTTTCTATATCGATAACAAATAACGAGGTCAACATAATGAATAGATCCGATCATAAAATATATCAAACATCAAACCTATTAAAAACACAGGAACGTGTTGGCCCAGACACCCTCATCCAAGAAACTCCAACAACAATTAAATCCTGGACCTCCTAGTGAGGTAGATGAACTTTTGGTTAAGCTCCCAAATGCAAAAATATGAAACACTTGAGTAGATTTAGATGTTTAATTGGAACTTTGAATATTGTTGCATCAAAATTTTCGTAAATAGAGGATTATTAAAGAAAATATTCATAATTGTTCTGAATGATTTGGAAATTCGAAAATGCCTAAATAATTCATATATGGTTTCCCTGAAGTTGAAACATAAAGTGATAATCCTTCTTTGTTTTTCTTTTATTTATCTATTTGTTGGGTTTTCTTTCCGTCAACAAAGAGACTTTGTGATGATTGAGACAAATGAAAAAATTAAAAATTGATCACAAAATTAAAAAGAATCAAAGAAAAAATAAAAATAAGTCAATTTTTTTTTCTTTTTTTTATCTTAGTCATCTTTTCTTTAAATTTTTTGTTAATTTTTTACATTTTTAATTAGTGTAAACAACAGTTAAATTCTTACACTATTGATTTATAATTAAAAAAAATAGTTTTTAGCTCAATTTACATGCCAGGCTTTAACCTTGGTCTATACATAGGTTTAGTACAAAAATAATTTATTAAGAGTTACAGCTGTCAACATCTGTTAATGGTCTTTATTTTTTTCAACTTCGTATCCTCAACTATAAGGGCATAAAAGGGCATAAATTTTTTTAAAAAAACTTATATAAAACATTTCTTGAGTTTAGACCATAAGAGATTTCTTTCGTGAATTTTTCAGTTCCGTTATAAATGACTTACTTTTAGTTGGATCGTGATAAAAACAAATCCAGATGAGCATAAACTAAATCGATTAGACACAATCTTCACCGTTAAACCCAAAAAAATATAACAACTACGGCATTAACTTCCTTTTTTTATGCACATCGATTGCATATAAAAACTATTAATGTCTTTGCGCTATTAGGTTTGTGGTTAATTTTTGATGTCTCAATGGGGAGCAGTGACGGAAACAAAGGTAGAAAAGGAGGTCATATACCAACAATCAAATGGTCTATATGCAGTAGCACCACCATTTGTGGTTTACAAAGACCAACCACAAAATCAATCACATAAAAAGATCACAGTCATGTCTATGCATGTAAAAATTATAATACATGTAGATCTCGCATATCTATAAATGATGGAAGTCAATTTTTATGATATCTAATTGAATTTTTTTGACCACATATGCACTGTATAACATATCCAACACTGTTGGTATAGGCATCGATAGTTTGGTAGAATTTATTGGCAATATATATATATATAGCAGTATTAATTGTAAATGTTTTAAAATTATAATCATTCATACCCAAATTTTTTGAAAAAAAATCAAATATCAACCACCTTAAGGGATTATAAAAAAATTTATTTACCAAAATTATAATTCTGCGTCCGTTCCAAATATTGGCAAAACAAAGTACCTGAAGGTGGGAATTTTTGGTGTAACTGTAGGCGCCATCTCCACCATTCATAGGAAATGCTTTTGGCTCCATGACTTCGGTTTTGCTTCTCTCTCTCTCTCTCTTAAATTGTTTGTTGAAGATAATCCTTTCCTTAAATATAAAATTTCTAGTTACAAATTATACCTGCAATTAATAATGGATGTGCATATATAACCTAAAGTCTCATGACCACATTATCTTGATTACAAAGGGGTAAAATTCTCCGACACCTTTTACATGTGACAAAAAATTGGAGATATTTTTGGCTAGTAAGGGAAAGACGATGTGGTGTCTATAACGATC
>JAUMHN010442292.1:0-11332 GCA_032360265.1 Heliamphora ciliata
CATATAATAGTCTCAAAAAGAAACGGGTTCGAGTCTCACAACTCTCCCCCCTTATGAAATTTTGCCCCCAAAATTTACTACAAGGTCACAAAGGAAAAAGCTCCAGGTATCTCGCACGCATCCCCGACTCCAGCTCCCATGTAACTTTTTCAATCCCGTGATGAAGCCACAAGACCTTGACATAAGCAATCGTTCTGCCTCACAACTCTTGCTCCTTTGTATCAAGAATTTTCACCAGACGCTCTTCATAAGTGGCATCCTCACCAAGCCGCAACTCGGCCCAATCTAACACATGTGAAAGATCAGGTTCGTACCTCCGAAGCATAGAAAGATGAAACACGTTGTGCACAAATGCTAACTGAGGTGGCAAAGCCAAACGATATGCAACCTCCCCAACCCTGTCAAGAATCTCAGAAGGGCCAATGAAGCACGGTGATAGCTTCCCTCTACGACCAAACCTCATCAAACCTCTACGAGGTGAGACCTACAGGAACACGTGATCCCCCACTGCAAACTCCAAAGGTCGTCTCCTCTGATCTGTATAACTCTTCGGGCGACTCTGAGCTGTCTGAAGACACTGGCAAATCACTACGATCTTCTCCATCGTCTCCTGCACCAAGTCGGGTCCCAAAACTGTGGTCTCTACCACATCTATCCAACATACTAGTGACCTACACGGTCTACCATACATAGCATCATACGGTGCTATCCCAATACTGGACTTATAGCTATTGTTGTATGCAAACTCTACTAACGGTAGATGATCCTCCCAAGAACCTCTGAAATCAAGTACATATGATCTCAACATGTCCTCAAAAATTTGTATAGTCCTCTCAAACTGGCCATCTGTTTGGGGGTGAAAAGCAATACTGAACATCAAGTTCATCCCTAAAGCCTCTTGAAGACTCTGTCAAAGCGCGATATGAAGCGGGGGTCTCGGTCAGAAACAATAGACACTGGCACTCCATGCAAGCGGACTATCTCCCTAACATGCAAACGACACAGTCAATCCACCGAATCCTTCACGAGGATGGAAAGAAAGTGTGCAGACTTCGTTAACCTATCAACCACAACCCAAACGGCGTCGTGTCCCCTAGATGAGCGAGGAAGTCCTGACACAAAGTCCATCGGGACGTTCTCCCACTTCTATTTGGATACCGGTAACGGCTGTAACAATCCTCCCGATTTCTGGTGCTTCGTGTTTACCTGCTGACAGGTAAGGCACCGAGAAACAAACTGTCACGCCCCAAACCCCAGGGTCACGCGAAAGCCCGCCCAAACCATTTATGAAAATAAGGTTTATAGTTAGAAAATCATAAGATATAACATTTGATAAAATCCCCACAGTTTAACTGTCATAAACTAAAAAAAACACATACATTCTCAAATATGAATAAATATATCGCCAAAAGGCGTACAAACCAGCCTTCTGAAACAGGCAATACTTGTATAAGTACAAGTCCAAAATAAAAAAACTATAGCAAGTTCTCCATCACCACAAGCGTCTAGGTCAACTCCATATGGTCACCTGAAAATATTTTTACAGTAAAATCCCACATCGTGAGCCGAAGCCCAATAGGAAAAGACAATAAAGCTGTAAAGCAGGCTATGCAATTACACACATACAGGCTCAACCACATGAGCCCAAAAAAAGGTTTTCTCTCAAAAATTATAAGTTTTCCATCAAGCCACACGGGCCTCAAAAAGGTTTTTAATCTCATAAAGCCCACGTTTTCATCCTTCAAACTATGCATATAAACCTCACAGATATCATGCCACAGTTAAGGGAAAGTAGTAAAACAGTTTTCCTCCACTCGAATCACACAGCCGAGGAGAACACAGTAAAATGAGATCCTATGTACCGACTCGGCCACACAGACATAGGTAACAACTATAGACACTTACCCATTACCCTCTTTACCACTAAAGGCCCACTTGGTAATGACAAGCTCTATACGGAGTCACGACAATGTAACCACTTAGTTTACGGGACCTGAGCCCGAGGGTACTAAGCACCCAACCACTCAATTTACGGGACCTGAGCCCAAGGAAGCAAAGCACCCACCCTCAATTTACGGGGACTAACCCGAAGGAACTGAGTACCTACTCTGCGCACGTTTCTGAACTTACACCGTGGTGCAATGGAAGCCCAACTCATCACAAACACACCCATTGTCCCTATACATCTATGGAAAATATTTAAAAACCCATAAAGCAGTTTTACATCGCATGTATAAGAGGATCTAATCCATCCACATGGAGATCTACAAGCATGTAACAACATAGTTTCATAAAACTGAGACTCAACTCCAAGGGTTAGCTCCAAACCTCCAAAAAGTATGATTTTCACAAAATCCACCAACATCTTATTTTCAAATCTCCTTTTGAAAACCACGAATGTCAACACACCCGGCTCATGTATAAAACCAAGAAAAGCGATAAAAACCCCCCTTTTTACCCAAAACCAAGGTTTAAAACATGAAAAATCACATTTAAAGCATTTCTACTAGGTGAAAGCAAGTATAATCACATTTATCACCCTTTTAACAGTTGTAGGTCTGGAATCCTACCTCAAAGAGCTATAAGCTCGACACCTCAAAATCCAACCTCGTCGAAACTGGAATCCGTCCAGAAGGATACGAAGCCCACGTTGCCAACAGGAAGGATCTGTTATCCAGCCGCGAAAAACTAAGCCCCGGGCCACCCGAAAGCTAGAGAGAAGGTAGAGAAACGAAGAGAGAGAAGAGATATGTTTGAAAAAGATATTTTTTGCCCACAAACCAAGGCTGCCAGGCTTTCTAGAAATTTACGCCCATGACCCACCGCTCAAGCGCGGTCCCACCGCTCGAGCGGGCCCTTTGCCGACATAGGCCCTTCCACACCACCGCTCGAGCGGACTCCCTACCACTCGAGCGGTCAACGCTGGGAGTGAAAACTGAAAAAGGCAACCAAGCCGAACCCCCCACATGCACAACACGTATAGCCCTTATACAAAACATGCTATTCTACAACTGGAAACATAAACCATACACCAAGAGATACATATATGGAAGAAGAAAAAAAAATACAACAACATATATAAATATCTCAAGAAGAGGCGGGTCCAGGTCTCATGACTCTCCCCCTTAAGAAATTTCGCCCCCAAAATTCGTAACAAGGTCACAAGGTAAACAGGTCTAGGTATCTAGCACGCATCCCAAACTCGAGCTCCCATGTCGCTTCTTCAACCCTGTGATGAAGCCATAGGACCTTGACATAAGTAATTGTTCTGCCCCATAACACCAGCTCCTTTGTATTAAGAATCCTCACTAGACGCTCCTCATTACTGGCATCCTCATCAACTTGCAGCTCAGCCCAATCTAACACATGAGAAGGATCAGGCTCATACCTCTGTAGCATAGAAACGTGGAACACGTTATGCACAAATGCTAACTGAGGTGGCAAAGCCCAAACGATAAGCAACATCTCCAACCCTGTCAAGGATCTCAAAAGGTCCGATGAAACGCGACGATAGCTTCCCGCTACAACCAAGCCTTATCAAACCTCTACGTGGCGAGACCTTAAGAAACACGTGATCTCCCACCGAAAACTCTAAAGGTCATCTCCTCTGTTCTGCATAACTCTTCTGGTGGCTCTGTGCTGTCAAAAGACGCTGACGTATTACTGCAATCTTCTCTGTCGTCTCTCGCACCTTGTCGGGTCCCAAGACTGTGGTCCCTTCCACATATGTCCAACATACGGGCGATCTACACGGTCTACCCTATAAAGCTTCATACGGTGCCATCCCGATACTAAATTGATAGCTGTTGTAGTATGCAAACTCTGCCAACGGTAGATGATCCTCCCACGAACCTCTGAAATCAAGAACACAAGCCCTCAGCATATCCTCCAGAATCTGTATAGTCCTCTCAGACTGGCCATCCGTCTAGGGCTGAAAGGCAGTACTTAACATCAAGTTTGTCCCCAAAGCCTCCTGAAGACTCTTCCAAAAGCGCGATGTGAAGCGTGGGTCTTGGTCAAAAATAATAGACACTAGCACTCTATGCAACCGGACTATCTCTCTGACATACAACTGATTTAGTCTCTCCACTGAATCCTTCACACGGATGGGGAGAAAGTGTGCAGACTTCATTAACCTATCGACCACAACCCACACGGCGTCGTGTCCCCTAGGTGACCGAGGAAGTCCTGACGTAACGTCCATCGTGGCGTACTCCCACTTCCACTCTGATATCGGTAACGGCTGCAACAAGCCTGCCGGTCTCTAGTGTTCCGCCTTCACCTTCTGACAGGTAAGGCACCGAGAAACAAACTAGATCACATCTCTCTTCATCCCCGTCCAACAAAACTAACGTCGTAGGTCATGGTACATCTTCGTGCCTCTAGGATGCACTGCAAGGCGAGAATGATGACACTCACGTAAGATATCATCCCAGCATGACTCTGGCACAAATAGCCTCCCAGCTAATGTCAGACTCTGATCTGAACCCACAACCCATCCTGCTGTATCCTCTCCACTGGAAACACGATCTCGTATCATCTGAGCCTCCTGGTCCGTCAATTGGACCTCTAGCACACGTGCTATCAATGCTGGCCAAGTAACTACTGAAAATAAAGTGGCATCCGTCACTGTCTCCCCGAGACATAGATCAAACTCCCCACTCTCTCCAACCATGTCCCACTCACATATAGCTACAGAAGCTAACGACCAATGGGATTTCCTACTGAGAGCGTCTGCCACCACATTGGCCTTCCCTAGACGATACTGTAAATCAAAATCATAATCCTCTAACAACTCCATTCATCGTCGTTGGCGCAAGTTCAGATCCATCTACGAAAATAAGTATTTTAAGCTCTTGTGATCGGAGAAAACTTCAAAATGCTCACCATAAAGATAGTGACGCCATGTCTTCAAGGCAAAGACCACGGCTGGCAACTCCAATTTGTGTGTCGGGTAGTTCTTCTTGTGCGTCTTCAACGGTCGAGAACCATAAGCTACGACCTTCCCCTCCTACATTAGAACACAGCCTAAATCGTCATGTGAAGCATCACAGTATATTGTGTTTCCTAAGCCTCGCTCTGGAATGATCAACACTGGCGCGCTAGTCAACCTCGTCTTCAGCTCCTGGAATGCCGATTCACAGGACTCACTCCAAAAAAACACGACTCCCTTCTGTGTCAGACGCGTCATCGGTGCAGCAAATCTCGCAAAATCCTTCACAAACCGTCGATAGTACCCTGCTAGACCCAAAAAACTACGAATCTCAAAGACGCTCTTCGGTCGCTCCCAACCAGTCACTGCGTCTGTCTTCGACGAATCCACTGATACCCCGTCTGACGACACGACGTATCCAAGAAACCTTACCTTAGATATCCAGAACTCACACTTGTCGAACTTCGCATACAAGCGATGCTCTTTCAAAATCCGTAGCACGATACGCAGGTGATCCTCGTGTGCCTCCCTAGTGGGTGAATAGACAAGAATGTTGTCCACAAACACCACCACAAAACTATCCAGATATGGATGGAAGATCCGATTCATCAAACTCATGAAAGTAGCCGGCGTGTTCGTCAGACGGAACGGCATAACCAGGAACTCATAGTGACCATAGCGAGTCCAGAAGGCAGTATTCGCTATGTCCTCGTCCCTATTCCTCAACTGGTGGTACCCCGATCTCAAGTCAATCTTGGAAAAGCAGCTCGACCCCTTCAACTGATCAAACAAATCGTCTATTCTCGGCATCAGATAATTGTTCTTCACTGTCACCTGATTCGGCTTTCGATAGTCGATACACAAATGCAAAGATCCATCCGTCTTCTTTGCAAAAAGTGCAGGAGCTCCCCACGGTGAAGTACTCGGACGTATGAACCCCCTATCAAGAAACTCTTGAAGTTGTACCTTGAGTTCACACAACTCAGCGGGTGCAAAACAATAAGACGGTATAGATATGGGAGCAGTTTCGAGAACTAGATAAATGGAGAACTCTACCTCACGACTCGGTGGCAACTCAAGCAGATCGTCAGGAAAGTCATCTGGGTAGTCGCAAACCACTGGAGGTAACTCCCCTCAAACCCTGACCTCCTCATCCAAAATAAAGGCTGCAAAGAGGAAACCCAGGTTGCCCTGGTTCTGCATAACACCCGGCATAGATATCAAACCCTCATCCTGATCTCCCACAAAGCAAAAATAATCTCCTTCAGGTGTACAAATTGTCACCCTCCGTTGATCGTAATCGATAAAGGCACGATAGGTGGTCAGCCAATCCATCCCTGGGATGACATCAAACGTGGTCATGTTAAGAATGAAAAAGTAGAACTCTAAGCAACGATCGGCGACCTCCAACACGCAGGATCTACAGACTAGACTCAGTGTCACACTCCCACTGACTGGGGTCTCCACGCTCAAAATACTACCCAACCAATCCATTTCTAACCCCAAAGCAGATGCAAAAGCTGATGATATAAACGAATGTGATGCTCCCGTGTCGATGAGGACACTGGCCCATGATCAAAAGACTAGAAAAGTACCTCTAATCATGGAGGTGGTAGCAGCAGCATCTGGGACGATCGGTGCTCTGGATGACCTGGGATCTGTAAGAACATAAGCTCTGGCCAGCCCACTGTGGCCCTGAACTGTTGACTATCTGCCTGACTGCACTAATGCGCCCCTTCTGTAAATCGAGATAGCTGATGTCCTTGGACTGATGGAGTAACAGATGCTCCAGCTATGCTTCGTACACTCCCTCATCTGGGGGAATCCCTCCTGATGTGCCCAGACTGGCCACACTCAAAACATACCACTGGTCCTCTTCCTTTCACTTGGAACTATGACTGAACCGGCGTCGGACTACGGCACTCTCCCGCACGATGCCCTGGCTGTTGGCATCTATAATAATCAGGCGCTCTCAGCTCCGACCTACTTGCTGAAGCTATGGGG
The DNA here is from genome assembly GCA_032360265.1 of Heliamphora ciliata. Taxonomy (NCBI): domain Eukaryota; kingdom Viridiplantae; phylum Streptophyta; class Magnoliopsida; order Ericales; family Sarraceniaceae; genus Heliamphora; species Heliamphora ciliata. Next base: position 6,938 of record JAUMHN010442292.1, read on the forward strand.
GCACGGATACAAAAGACTATGGCGGATACGACCCCATCATAAGAGAACGCGGACCAGAAGTCCGTTGACGATTGTTCTCCCTGCGCCCCTGACCCTGTGCACGTTCCCCTCCTTGCTGACCCCGACTGTCCCTGTCTCTGCGCATCTCATTCAGAGTATCCTCCACCTTCATGGCGGTCTCCACTAACTAAGTAAAAACCTACATCCTAAATGCAGCCACTCTGTCACGGATAGCGGGCCTCAAACCCCTCTCGAACCGCTTCGCACGAAACTCATCAGTAGGCACAATCTCCTGTGCAAACCGTGATAGGCTAGTAAACTCAGCCTCGTACTCAATCACAGTCATCGTCCCCTTGGTCAAGAAGAGAAAATCCTCTCTATAGCGATCCCTCAAAGTAGCCAGGAAGTATTTCTCCAGAAATACTTTAGTGAATGCCCCCCAAGTGCCTCCCACAGTGGTCTTGGCAAACTTCCACCACATGTGAGCACTCCCCCTCAGCTGGAAGACAACAAACGTAACCCTCAGATCGTCTTCCTCTATCTGAAGTGTGTCCAAAATCTTGGTGACCAACTCTAGCCATTAAGTGGCAACCGTGGGGTTGGGATCCCCAGAAAACGTAGGAGGGTCCAGACGGTGAAACTCACGCATCGCGAACATCGCCCTCGGTCCAGGTACACTCTCCCTTCCCCTAGTGGCCTCAGCTAGTTACCGGATGGAGCTTACCATCTCACGCAACAGATCTCCTTCGCCAACAGGTCCTTGGGGTGCATTAGCATCCCCAACATCTGGGACTGGAACGTCCCTTCGGCCAGACCCACGGCCACGACCTCGACCTCGACCTTGTCCTCCCCGTGTAGACATAATGCTAAACGAAAGCAATATAACAGGATAAGCATCCATATAACATGTTATTGCTAATGTAAAAGACATATCACAGATAAGCATGCTAACACATAGCCACTTAGATCAAGTCAACACATACCGAGGAGAACCAACAAGAAAGACTCGTCCATCTGGATAACCTACTCAGATTCCTAGCTAGAAATCACGTCCGCAAAACGCGTCTATAACTTGGCTCCCAAGCTTGCTAATCCAAATGCCCGAAAGCAAGACTAATCATTCCTAAGGTCCAACCTCCATGCCCACATATACACAACTAGCTAAACAGGCTATCATGCTTATGTTAGGAAAACGCTATAGCACATGCAATCAAGTACACATACATCCTCATAAGGTGATGTACCCTCTTTCCCATAGCTCTTAGGTATTCGAATCCAGAGCTCTGATACCAAGTTGTCACGCCCCAAACCCCAGGGTCACGCGAAAGCCCACCCAAACCGTTTATGAAAATAGGATATATAGTTGGAAAACCATAAGATACAACATTGGATAAAATCCCCACAGTTTAACTCTCATAAACTAAAAAAAACATACATTCTCATACATGAATTAATATATCGCCAAAAGGCGTACAAAACTAGCCTTCTAAAATAGGAATTCTTGTATAAGTACAAGTCCAAAATAGGAAAATGACAGCAAGCTCTCCATCACCACAAGCCTCTAGGTCAACTCCACATGGTCACCTGAAAATATTTTTACAGTAAAATCCCACACCGTGCGCCGAAGCCCAATAGGAAAAGACAGTAAAGCTGTAAAGCAGGCTATACAATTACACACATACAGGCTCAGCCACAGGAGCCCAAAAAAAGATTTTTCTCTCAAAAACCACAAGTTTTCCATCAAGCCACACGGGCGTCAAAAAGGTTTTAATCTCATAAAACCCACGTTTTCATCCTTCAAACTATGCATATAATCCTCACAGATATCATGCTACAGTTAAGGGAAAGTAGTAAAACAGTTTTCCTCCACTCGGATCACACAGCCGAGGAGAACACAGTAAAATGAGATCCTATGTACCGACTCTGCCACACAGACATAGGTTATAACTATAGATTCTAGCCCATTACCCTAGTTACCACTAAAGGCCCACTTGGTAATGACAAGCTCTATACAGAGTCACGACAATGTAACCACTTAGTTTACGGGACTTGAGCCCGAGGGAGCTGAGCACCCACCCTCAATTTACGGGGACTAACTCGAAGGAACTGAGTACCTACTCTGCACACATTTCCGAACTTGCACCGAGGAGCAATGGAAGCCCAACTCATCACAAACATACCCATTGTCTTGGTACATCTATGGAAAACATTTAAAACCCCATAAAGCAGTTTTACATCGCATGTATAAGAGGATCCAACCCATCCACATGGAGATCTACAAGCATGTAACAACATAGTTTTATAAAACTGAGACTCAACCCCAAGGGTTAGCTCCAAACCTCCAAAAAGTATGATTTTCACAAAATCCACCAACATCTCGTTTTCAAATCTCCTTTTGAAAACCACGGATGTCAACACACCCGGCTCATGTATAAAACCAAGAAAAGCGATAAAAACCCCCTTTTTACGCGAAACCAAGGTTTAAAACATGAAAAATCACATTTAAAGCATTTCTACTAGGTGAAAGCAAGTATAATCACATTTATCACCCTTTCAACAGCTGTAGGTCTAGAATCCTATCTCAAAGTGCTAAAAGCTCGACGGCTCAAAATCCAACCTCGTCGGAACAGGAATCCGTCCAGATGGATACGAATCCCACGTCACCAACAGCAAGGATCTGCTATCCAGCCGCAAAAATCTTAGCCCCGGGCCACCCGAAAGCTAGAGAGAAGGTAGAGAAATAAAGAGAGAGAGAGAGAAGAGATATGTTTGAAAAATATATTTTTTGCCCAAAAGCCAAGGCTGCCAAGCTTTATAGAAATTTACGCCTATGACCCACCGCTTGAGCACGGTCCCACCGCTCGAGCGGGCCCCTTGCCGACATAAGCCCTGCCACACCACCACTCGAGCGCCCAAGCAACGCTTGAGCGGTCACCTCTCGAACCAACTCCCTGCCACCACCCCGCTCGAGCGGACTCCCCACCGCTCGAGCGGTCAACGCTAGGAGAGAAAACTGAAAAAGGCAACCAAGCCGAACCATCCGCATGCACAACACATATTGCCCTTATACAAAACATGCTATTCTACAACTGAAAACATAAACCATACACCAAGAGATATATGTATGGAAGAAGAAAAAAATACAACAACATATATAAATATCTCAAAAAGAGACGGATCCAGGTCTCACACAAACTAAAGCACGTCCTTCTTCATCCCTGTCTAATAGAACTGGCGATGCAAATCATCGTACATCTTCATGCCTCCACGATGCACTGTAAGGCAAGAATGATGACACTCATGTAGTAGATCAGCTCGGCATAACTCTAGCACAAACAACCTCCCGGCCAATCTCAGACTCTGGTCTGAACCCACAACCCATCCTGCTGTATCCTCTCCACTAGCGACACGATCTCATATCATCTGAGCCTCCTGGTTTGTCTGCTGGAGCTCTATCACACGTGCTATCAACGCTGGTCGTGAAACTATAGAGAACAAAGTGGCACCCGTCGCTGTCTCCCCGAGACACAGATCAAACTCCCCAACCTCTCCAAGCATGTCCCACTCACGTATAGCTACAGAAGCTAACAACCCGTGAGATCTCCTACTGAGCGCATTTGCCACAACATTGGCCTTCCCTGGATGGTACTACAAGTCAAAATCATAATCCTCCAATTACTCCATCTATCGTCTTTGGTGCAAGTTCAGGTCCTTCTACGAAAACAAGTATTTCAAGCTCTTATGATCGGAGAAGACCTCAAAGTGCTCACCATAAAGATAGTGACGCCATGTCTTCAAGGCAAAGACCATGGCAGCCAACTCCAGATCGTGTGTCGGGTAGTTCTTCTCATAGATCTTCAGTTATTGAGAACCATAAGCTACAACTTTCCCTTCCTACATCAAAACACAACCCAAACCGTCATGTGAGGCATCACAATACACTATATACCCCAAGCCTCGCTCTGGGATAATCAATACTAGCGCGTTAGTCAACCTCGTCATCAGCTCCTAAAACGCTGACTCACTCCAAACAAACACAACTCCCTTCCACATCAGACGCGTCATTGGTGCAACAAGTCTCGCAAAGTCCTTTACGAACCGTCGGTAGTAGCCTGCCAAACCCAAAAAACTACAGATCTCAAAGACGCTCTTTGGTCGCTCCCAACCTGTCACAACATCTGTCTTCGACGAATCCACTGCTACTCCGTCTGTCGACACTACGTGTCCAAGAAACCTCACCTCAGACATCCAGAACTCACACTTCTCGAACTTCGGATACAAGCGATGCTCTCTCAAAGTCTGCAGAACAATACGCAGGTGATCCTCATGCGCCTCTCTAGTGGGTGAGTAGATGAGAATATCATCCACAAACACCACCACAAAACTGTCCAGATA
>JAUMHN010442314.1:0-11332 GCA_032360265.1 Heliamphora ciliata
AAATGTGATACTTGGTGTGAATTGCAGAATCCCATGAACCATCGAGTCTTTGAACGTAAGTTGCGCCTGAAGCCATTAGGTCAAGGGCACGTCTGCCTGGGCGTCAGCTATTTTTGTCTCCCTACCTTATTTCTTCACCACAAAGTGTAGGTGAGCGATGGGTTGGCGAATATTGGCCCTCCGTACGCACTTGTCAACAGTTGGCCTAAAAATGAGTTCTTAACGACACACGTCACGATAAGTGGTGGTTGACAAATCGTTGCATCCTGTCGTCCATGCCCATGTCGCCACAAGGTAACTCATCTTTTGACCGTAAAGCAATGTACTGATTGCGACCCCAGGTCAGACGGGACTACCCACTGAGTTTAAGCATATCAATAAGCGGTGGAAAAGAAACTTACAAGGATTCCCCTAGTAACGACGAGCGAACCGGGAATAGCTCAGCTTAAAAATTGCATGATCTTTGTTGTGCAAATTGTAGTCTGGAGGAACGTCCTCAGCGGAAGACCGAGTCCAAGTCCCCTGGAAAGGGGCGCCAGAGAGGGTGAGAGCCCTGTCGTGCTCGAACCCTGTCGCACCACGAGGCGTTGTTGGCGAGTCGGGTTGTTTGGGAATGCAGCCCTAATCGGGCGATAAATTCCATCCAAGGCTGGCGAGAGACCGACAGCAAATATGGAGATGGCTAAGAAAGCTATTATAAGGGGTGGTAGTGGTGTGTCAGCTACTAGCCCTCTCCCGTGTCATCACTAGGAACTGAAGTGGACAACCCCAAGGCAACATTGGCGGCGGGCTCTAGGGACCAAAGAGAGGTGTTTCTGAGTCTCCATGCGAGCATGGGTGCCGCATGGATGATGTCAATCGGGAGGATTTGAGGGCTTTAGACATCGCGTGTAGAACCCGGGGAAGAGGTTGTGGACACCGACTCGTTTACCCCGCGGGCTATCTCTCTTATTTGAGTGTCCTAACCTGATTAGGCTATCGAGGCACCACCGAAGACCTCGTGTGCTGACCTACTTGCATGTCATGGGTTTAACATTGCTTGTGGAGGTCCTACGACTTGAGATATGTGGCTTATGACTAGAGTCACATTTGGATGCCATTATTGGATGCATAAGCCCATGAAACGAGTTGAGCTGCTTGATGAGTGAATTGGAATGGTGCACTTTTGGCCTAAGGATCGACCTTGCCTTGCTCAGGTGACACGTCATGTGCATTGCCTAGCACGCGTGTATGCATGAGGACATCGCTGTGGGCACAAGAGTGACCCTTGGCGTCATATAGGGAATGAGGCACCCTTGACTTTTAGAGATGAGCTATACCGACCCTCTACACGTTGAGAAGCTTGTCAACTAAGTTGGGCAACAATGTCAACACGTCTATGTTACTTGTCTGCCTAGTGAGTATGGGACCTCAGTTGGGCGAGCACCTTACTCAGGATGAGTTTGGTGCAAGGAAGCTACTGCACGATTCGGTTTACAACTTGAGACATCAAGTCATCAAGTGGCATCTCGGCCATATGGGACTTTCGTGAGGGAAGTTTGTTCTTACATGATAAAGCATGGGCCTTTAAAAAGAAATTTGAAGATCAGATAACAGAAAACACTCGAATTATCAAATATTAGGTGGATTCGGGCTTGGTGGAGTTCGAATGTCACATGGGAAAAAATTTGTTGCATCACTAAAGTGTCACCCCGTGATCATGACATGCCAAGTTGATGCCATGAGGTGGCCATAAAAAGGCAAAGTTGATGCCACCGCGTGGCCATGACATGCTAAGTAGATGTCGATGCGACGGCGGGACCAAGATATGCCAAGTTGATGCCACCGCGTGCCCATGACAAGGCTAAGTTAGTGCCACCGCGTGCCCATGACAAAGCCAAGTGAATGCCACCGCGTGCCCATGATAAGGCCAAGTCGATGCCATCGTGTGCCTATGACATGCCAAGTCGATGCCCCTGCGTGCCCATGATAAGGCCAAGTCAATGCCATCGCGTGCCCATGATAAGTCCAAGTTGATTCCACCATGTGCCTATGACATGCCAAGTTGATGCCCTCGGTGTGCCCATGATAAGGCCAAGTCAATGCCATCGCGTGCACATGATAAGGCCAAGTCGATGCCTATGACATGCCAAGTTGAAGCCACGGGGTGGCCATGACAAGCCCAAGTCGATGCCTATGATATGCCAAGTCAATGCCATGGGGTGCCCATGACAAGGCCAAGTCGATGCCTATGACATGCAAAGTCGATGCCATGGGGTGCCCATAACAAGGCCAAGTCGATGCCTACGACATGTGAAGTCGATGCCACGGGGTGCCCATGACGAGCCAAGTCGATGCAATGAGGTGCCCATGACAAGGCCAAGTGGATGCCATGGGGTGCCCATTGCGTGCAAAGTCAAAGCCACCAATGCCATCGCCTGTCGATGTTGAGGCCAAGTCGATGCCATGGGTGCCCATGTCGTGCCAAGTCGATGCCACGGGGTGCCCAAGACAAGGCCAAGTTGATTCCACAGCTTGCCCAAGACGTGCCAAGTCGATGCCACAGGGTACCCACAATAAGGCCAAGTTGATTCCACTATGTGCCCATGATAAGGACAAGTCGAGGCCACCGCGTGCCAATGAAAAGGCCAAGTTAATTCCACGAGGTGCCCATAACAAGGCCATGTTGATGCCATGGGGTGCCCATGACGTGCCAAGTCGATGCCACAGGGTGTCCATGACAAGATCAAGTCGATGCCCCTGCGTGCCCATGACAAGGCTAAGTCGATGCCAATGGGTGCCCATAACGTGCCAAGTCGATGCCACGGGGTGCCCATAACGTGCCGAATCGATGCCACGGGGTACCCACGATAAGGCCAAGTTGATGCCACTGCGTGCCCATGAAAAGGCAAAGTCGATTCCACGGGTTACCCATGACGTGCCAAGTCGATGCCACAGCGTGACCATGAGAAGGCCAAGTCGATGCCACTGCGTGCCCACGATAAGGCCTAGTCAATGCCACGGGGTACACATGGCATGCCAAGTCGATGCAATGGGGTGCCCATGATAAGGCCAAGTCGATGCCATGGGGTGCCCATAACGGTGCCAAGTCGATGCCATGGGGTACCCACCGATGCGATCGCATGCTCATGACAAGGCCAAGTTGATGCAACGGGGTACCCAAGAAAAGGCCAAGTCGATGCCACCGCGTGCCCATGGCTAGACCAAGTCGATGCCACGGGTTGCCCATGACATGCCAAGTCGGTGCCACGGGGTGCCCACAACAAGGGTAAGTCGATGCCACTGCGTGCCCATGACGTCCCAAGTTGATGCCACGAGGTGCCCATGATAAGGCCAAGTCAATGCCACGGGGTGCTCATGACGTGCCAAGTCGATGCCACCGATGCCACCATGTGCCCATGACAAGGCCAAGTCGAAGCAACGGGGTGCCCATGACCTGCCAAGTCGGTGCCATGGGGAGCCCATGATAAGGCCAAGTTGATGCCACGGGTTGCCCGTAACGTGCAAAGTCGATGCCATGGAATACCCACAACAAGGCAAAGTCGATGCCACTGCGTGCCCATGACAAGGACAAGTCGATGCCACAGGTTGCCATATACGTGCCAAGTCGATGCCACTGGGAGGCCATGATAAGGCTAAGTCGATGCCCCGGGTTGCCCATGATGTGCCAAGTCGATGCCGCGGGGTATCGACGATAAGGCCAAGTCGATGCCGCCGCGTGCCCTTGATAAGGCCAAGTTGATGCGATGGGGTGCCCATGACAAGGCCAAGTTGATGCGACGGGGTGCCCATAACGTGCCAAGTCGATGCCACGGTGTGCCCATGACAAGGCTAAGTCGATGCCACGGGGTGCCCATTCAGTGCCAAGTCGATGCCACGGGGTTCCCATGATGTGCCAAATCGATACCACGGGGTACCCACGACAAGGCAAGGACGATGCCATAGCATGCCCTTAATAAGGCGAAGTTGATGCCATGGGTTGCCCATGATGTGCCAAGTCGATGCCACTGTGTGACCATGACAAGTCAAAGTCAATGCCACTGCGTGCCCATGACAAGGCCTAGTCGATGCCACAGGGTGCCCATGGCGTGCCATGTCGATGCCATAGGCTGCCCATGATAAGGCCAAGTCGATGCCACCGCGTGCCAAGGACAAGGCCAAGTCGATGCCATGGGGTGCCCATGACGGTACCAACTTGATGCCATGGGGTACCAACCGATGCCACCGCATGCCCACGACAAGGCCAAATCGATGCAACGAGGTACCCTCGACAAGGCCAAGTCGATGCCACCGCGTGCCCATGACAAGGCCAAGTCGATGCCATGGGTTTCCCATGATATGCCAAGTTGATGCCACGGGGTACCCACGATAAGGCCAAGTCGATGCCACTACGTGCCCATGACGTGCTAAGTCGATGCCACGGGGTGCCCATGACAAGGCCAATTCGATGCCACGGGGTGCGCATAACGTGCCAAGTCGATGCCACTGATGCCACCGTGTGCCCACGACAAGGCCAAGTCCAAGCAACGGGGTGCCCATGACCTGCCAAGTCGGTGCCACGGGGAGCCCATGACAAGGCCAAGTCGATGCCACGGGTTGCCCATGATTTGCTAAGTCGTTGCCACGGGGTACCCACGACAAGGCCAAGTCGATGCCACCGCGTGCCCATGACAAGGACAAGTCGATGCCATAGGTTACCCATGACGTTCCAAGTCGATACCACGGGGAGCCAATGAGAAGGGCAAGTCGATGCCACGGGGTGCGCATGATGTGCCAAGTCAATGCCACGGGGTACCCACGACAAGGCCAAGTCGATGCCCCCGCGTGCCTACGACAAGGCCAAGTTGATGCGATGGGGTGCCAATGACAAGGCCAAGTCGACGTGATAGGGTGCCGACGATGTGCCATGTCTATGCCACGGGGTGCCCATGACAAGGCCAAGTCGATGCCACGGGGTGCCCATGCCGTGCCAAGTTGATGCCACGGGGTACCCACGGCAAGGCAAAGTTAATTGCACCGCGTTCCAATGACAAGGCCATGTCGATGCCACAGGTTGCCCATGATGTGTCAAGTCGATGCCACGGCGTGCCCATGACAAGTCCAAGTCGATGCCACGTCGTGCCCATGACAAGGCCAAGTCGATGCCACCGCGTGCCAATGACAAGGCCAAGTCGATGCCATGGGGTACCCATGACATGCCAAGTCGATGCCACAGGGTGCCCATGACGAGGCCAAGTCGATGCCACCGCGAGCCTAGGGCAAGGCCAAGTCGATGCCACGGGGTACCCATGACGGTGCCAAGTCGATGCCATGGGGTACCCACTGATGCCACCGCATGCCCATGACAAGGCCATGTCGATGCCACGGGGTACCCACGGCAAGGCCAAGTTGATGCCACCGCGTACCCATGACGTGCCAAGTCGATGCCACGGGGTGCCCATGACAAAGCCAAGTCGATGCCACGGTGTACGCATGACGTGCCAAGTCGATGCCACCGATGCCGCTGTGTGTCCATGACAAGGCCAAGTCGAAGCAACGGGGTGCTCATGACATGCCAAGTCAGTGCCCTGGGGACCCCAGGACAAGGCCAATTCGATGCCATGGGTTGCCCATGACGTGCCAAGTTGATGCAACATGGTACCCATGTCAAGGCAAAGTCGTTGCCACTACGTGCGAACGACAAGTATAAGTCGATGCCACAGGTTACCCATGACGTGCCAAGTCGATGCGACGGGGAGCCCATGATAAGGCTAAGTCGATGCCACGGGTTCCCCATGATGTGCCAAGTCGATGCCACGGGGCACCCATGACAAGGCCAACTCGATGCCGCCGCGTGCCGATGATAAGGCCAAGTGGATGCCACTGGGTGCCCATGACAAGGCAAAGTCGATGCCACGGGGTGCCCATGACGTGCCAAGTCAATGCAACGGGGTGCCCATACCGTGCCAAGTTGATGCCATGGGTTAACCATGACAAGGCCAAGTCGATGCCACCGCGTTCCCGTGAAAAGGCCAAGTCAATACCACAGGTTGCCCATAACGTGTCAAGTCGATGCCACGGCGTGCCCATGACAAGGCCAAGTCGATGCCACCGCGTGCCCATGACAAGGCCAAGTCGATGCCACGGGGTTCCCATGACATGCCAAGTCGATGCCACTAGGTGCCCTTGACAAGGAAAAGTCGGTGCCACCGCGTGCCGAGGGCAAGGCCTAGTCGATGCCACGAGGTGCCCATGACGGTGCCAAGTCGATGCCATGGGGTACCCACCGATGCCACCGCATGCTCTTCACAAGGCCAAGTCGATGCCATGGGGTACCGACGACATTGTTAAGTCGATGCCACCGAGTGCCCATGACGTGCCAAGTCGATGCCACAGGGTGCACATGACAAGGCCAAGTCGATGCCACGGGGTGCGCATGTCGTGCCTGGTCGATGCCACCGATGCCACCGCGTGCCCATGATAAGGCCAAGTCGAAGCAACGGGCTGCCCATGATATGCCACGTCGGTGCCATGGGGATCCCATGACAAGTCCAAGAAGATGCCAAGGGTTGCCCACGACGTGCCAAGTCGATGCCACGGGTTACCCACGATAAGGCCAAGTCGATGCCACTGCATGCCCATGACAAGGACAAGTCGATGCCACTGGTTGGCCATGACATGCTAAGTCGATGCCACGGGGAGCCCATAACAGGGCCAAGTCGATGCCACGGGTTCCCCATGATGTGCCAAGTCGATGCCACAGGGTACCTACGACATGTCCAAGTCGATTTCGCCGCGTGCCCATGAAAAGGTCAAGTCGATGCAACGGGGTGCCCATGACAAGGCCAAGTTGTTGCGACGGGGTGCCCATGGCAAGGCCAAGTTGATGCCACGGGGTGCCCATGACGTGCCAAGTTGATTCCCCGGGGTACCCACGACAAGGCTTACTCGATGCGATCGCATGCCCATAACAAGGCCAAGTCGATGCCACGGGTTACCCATAACGTGTCAAGTCGATGCCATGGCGTGCCCATGACTAGGCCAAGTCGATGCCAGGTCGTGCCCATGATAAGGCATAGTTGATGCCACCACGTGGCCTTCATAAGGCCAAGTCGATGCCACGGGGAGCCCATAACGTTCCAAGTCGGTGCCACAGGGTGCCCATGATAAGGCCATGTCGATGCTACTGAGTGCCCTGCGCAAGCCCAAGTCGATGCCACGGGGTGCCCATGACGTTGCCAAGTCGATGCCATGGGGTACCCATCGAAGTCACCGCATGCCCATGACAAGGCTAAGTAGATGCCACGGGGTACCCACGACAAGGCCAAGTCGATGCCACCGCGCGCCCATGACAAGGCCAAGTTGATGCCACGGGTTGCCCATGACGATCGTAGTTGATGCCACGGGTTACCCACGATAAGGCCAAGTTGATGCCACCGCGTGCCCATGACAAGGCTAAGTCGATGCGACGGGGTGCCCATGACAAGGCCAAGTCGATGCCACGGGGTGCTCATTACGTGCAATGTCAATGCCATCGATGCCACCGCGTGTCGATGTTAAGGCCAAGTCGATGCCACGGGTGCCCATGTCGTGCCAAGTCGAAGCCACGGGGTGCAGATGATAAGGACAAGTCGATGCCACAGGGTGCCCATTACATGCAAAGTCGATGTCGCCAATGCCACCGCGTGTCGATGTTAAGGCCAGGTCGATGCCACAGGGTGCCCATGACAAGGCCAAGTTGATGCCACGGGTTATCCATGACGTGCCAAGTAGAAGCCACGGGGTACCCACAATATGGTCAAGTCGATTCCACCGCGTGTCCATGAAAAGGCCAAGTCGAAGCCACCACATGCCAATGACAAGGCCAAGTCAATTCCACGGTGTGCCCATGACAAGGCCAAGTTGATGCCACAGGGAGCTCATGACGTGCCAAGTCGATGCCACGGGGGGCCCATGACAAGGCCAAGTCGATGAACCTGCGTGCCCATGAAAAGGCCAAGTCGATGCCACGGGGTTCCCATGACGTGCCAAGTCAATGCCACGGGGTTCCCATGACGTGACAAATCGATGCCACGGGGTACCCACAACAAGGCCAAGTCGATGCCACTGCGCGCCCATGACAAGGCAAAGTCGATGCAACGGGTTGCCCATGACGTGCCAAGTCGATGCCACAACGTGACAATGAAAAGGCCAAGTCGATGCCACTGCGTGCCCATGACAAGGCCTAGTCGATGCCATGGGGTGCCCATGACAAGGCCAAGTTGACGCCACCACGTGCCAAGGACAAGGACAAGTCGATGCCATGGGGTGCCCATGACGGTGCCAGGTCGATGCCATGGTGTACCCGCCGATGCCACCGCATGCGCATGACAAGGCTAAGTTGATGCAACGGGGTACCCACGACAATGCCAAGTCGATGCCACCGCGTGCCCATGATAAGGCCAAGTCGATGCCACGGGTTGCCCATGACGTACCAAGTCGATGGCACGGGGTACCCACAACAAGGCCAAGTCGATGCCACCGCGTGCCCATGACGTGCCAAGTTGATGCCACGGGGTGCCCATGACAAGGCCAAGTCGATGCCACGGGGTGCGCATGACCTGCGAAGTCGATGTCACCGATGCCACCACGTGCCCATGACAAGGACAAGTCGAAGCAACGAGGTGCCCATGACCTGCCAAGTCGGTGCCACGGGGAGCCAATGACATGGCCAAGTCGATGCCACAGGTTGCGCATACTGTGCCAAGTCGATGCCATGGGGTACCCACGACAAGGCGAAGTCGATGCCACTGCGTGCCCATGATAAGGATAAGTCGATGCCACAGGTTGCCCAAGACGTGCCAAGTCGATGCCAAGGGGAGCCCATGATAAGGCCAAGTCGATGCCTCGGGTTGCCTATGATGTGCCAAGACGATGCCACGGGGTACCCACGACAAGGCTAAGTCGATGCCGCCGCGTGCCCTTGACAATGCCAAGTCGATGCGATGGGGTGCCCATGACAAGGCCAAGTCGATGCGACGGGGTGCCAATGGCTTGCCAAGTCGATGCCATGGGGTGCCCATGATAAGCCCGAGTCGATGCCACGGGGTGCCCAAGACGTGCCAAGTCGATTCCACGGGGTGCCCACGACAAGGCTAAGTCGATGTCACGGGGTGCCAATTTCGTGCCAAGTCAATGCCACGGGGTGCCCATGACGTGCCAAATCGATGCCACGGGGTACCCACAACAAGGCCAAGTCGATGCCACCGCGTGCCCTTGCTAAGGCGAAGTCAATGCCACGGGTTTCCTATGATGTGCCAAGTCGATGCCATTCGTCACCATAACAAGGCAAAGTCAATGCCACTGCGTGCCCATAACAAGGCCTACTCGATGCCACGGGGTGCCCATGGCGTGCCAAGTCGATGCCATGGGGTGCCCATGACAAGGCCTAGTCGACGCCACCACGTGCCAAGGACAAGGCCAAGTCGATGCCATAGGGTGCCCATGATGGTGCCAAGTCGATCCCATGGGGTACCCACCGATGCCACCGCATGCCCACGATAAGGCCAAGTCGTTGCAACGAGGTACGCTCGACAAGGCCAAGTCGATGCCACCGCGTGCCCATGACAAGGCCAAGTCAATGCCACGGGTTTCCCATGTTGTGCCAAGTCGATGCCACGGGGTACCCACGACAAGGCAAAGTTGATGCCACCGCGTGCTCATGACGTGCCAAGTCGATGCCACGGGGTGCCCATGACAAGGCCAAGTAGATGCCACGGGGTGGGCATAACGTGCCAAGTCGATGCCACCGATGCCACCGCGTGCCCATGATAAGGCCAAGTCGAAGCGACGGGGTGCCCATGACTTGCCAAGTCGATGGCACGGGGTGCCCATGACAAGGCCAAGTAGAAGCCACGGGTAGCCCATGACATGCCAAGTCGATGCCACCGCGTGCCCATGACAAAGACAAGTCGATGCCACAGGTTGCCCATGACGTGCCAAGTCGATGCCACGGATTGCCCATGATGTGCCAAGTCGATGCCACGGTGTACCCACGACAAGGCCAAGTCGATGCCGCTGTGTGTCCATGACAAGGCAAAGTCGATGCCACAGGGAGCCCATGACAAGGCCAAGTAGATGCGAAGGGGTGCCCATGATGTGCCAAGTAGATGCCACGGGGTGCCCATGACAAAGCCAAGTCGATGCCATGGGGTGCCCATGCCGTGCCAAGTTGATGCCACGGGGTACCCAAGACAAGGCAAAGTCGATGCCACCGCATTCCCATGACAAGGCCAAGTCGATGCCACGGGTTGCCCATGACGTGTCAAGTCGATGCCACGTCGTGCCCACGACAAGGCAAAGTCGATGCCACGTCGTGCCCATGACAAGGCCAAGTCAATGCCACCGCGTGCCCATGACAAGCCCGAGTCGATGCAATTGGCTGCCCATGACGTGCCAAGTCGATGCCACAGGGTGCCCATGACAAGGCCAAGTCGATGCCACTGCTTGCCCTGGGCAAGGCCAAGTCGATGCCACGGGGTGCCCGTGACGGTGCCAAGTCGATGCCACGGGGTACCCACGACAAGGCCAATTCGATGCCACCGCGTGCCCATGACGTGCCTAATCGATGCCACAGGGTGCCCATGACAAGGCCAAGTCGATGCCCCGGGGTGCGCATGGCGTGCCAAGTCAATGCCACCGATGCCACCGCGTGCCCATGACAAGGCCAAGTCGAAGCAACGGGGTTCCCATGACATGCTAAGTCGGAGCCACGGGGAGCCCATGATAATGCCAAGTCAATGGCATAAGTTGCCCATGAAGTGCCTAGTTGATGCCACGGGGTACCCACGACAAGGCAAAGTCAATGCCACTACGTGCCCACGACAAGGACAAGTCGATGCCACAGGTTACCCATGACGTGCCAAGTGGATGCCAAGGGGAGCCCATGACAAGGCCAAGTCGATGCCCCTGGTTCCCCATGATTTTCCAAGTCGATTCCACGGGGTACCCACGACAAGGCCAAGTTGATGCCGCCGCGTGCCCATGACATGGCCAAGTTGATGCCACTGGGTGCCCATGACAAGGCCAAGTCGATGCCACGCGGTTCCCATGACGTGCTATGTCGATGCCACGGGGTGCTCATGCCGTACCAAGTTGATACCACGGGGTACCCACGGCAAGGCCAAGTCGATGCCACCGCGTTCCCATGACAAGGCCTAGTCGATGCCACGGGTTGCCCATAACATGTTAGGTCGAAGCCACGGCGTGCCCATGAGAAGGCCAAGTTGATGCCACGGCGTGCCCATGATAAGGTCAAGTCAATGCCACCGCGTGCCCATGACAAGGCCAAGTCGATGCCACGGGGTGCCCATGA
>JAUMHN010442324.1:0-11332 GCA_032360265.1 Heliamphora ciliata
TATGTAAATTTGAAGCTAAGAAATCTAAATGAATTCATATTATCTTTGAAGTTTATATAAACTAGATGTGTATCTGATTTGAGAAATAAATAAAATGAATAAATGAAAATGATTGCATAATATCTTGCTCATCCACTTCTCACAAATCATGCATTGCACTATTTTAGTCTTTATTCTACGAGTTTCGGCTCAGGTTGTATGTATTCAACCTTTTACAAATGTTGATAAAAGAAGAGTAAGCAAAGATTGGGGATCTTCAAGAATGCATTCGAAGAAAGGAGTAAATTTTATTATTTTGATTTATAGATGTAATCATGTATATTTGTTCAAATCTCATGTATTTGCTCCGAAGTATTGTATTGGGAAACTTCATGAAAATAATGAGATTATAATGGATGAATGTAATTAGTATAAGAAGGAAGACAGATACATATATGATTTAATGCTCATGGCAATAGATGCAATAGTAATGGAATGATGCTTATTACTCATTATGTAGTTTAATCATGTATAGTTGGCAAATAGTTTTACTTGTGGTTGGATATGGAGATCCAGGTGGTGCCTGAGTATATATCTTGTTATTTGAGTTTGAGTTTGACAGGTAAATTTGGAATAGTCTGAAAAACAGAAGAAACTCTGCCGAAATTTTTAAGAATTAGACTTAGTTTATTTTGGAATTTGGGATAAGTGAAAACCTATAAGAAATTAAGTTTAAGAGAATATTATTAAAGAAATTTGATTAAAGGAATAGAAGTTATCAAGTGGGTATCACGCGCCTCAGAGTCGGGGGCGTCACGTTTTGACTGGGCCAAACTCTGCAGGTAGATTTGATTATCCAGCGGTCAAATAAGATAAACGAAAGGGTTTAAGGAATTTAAAGATGCCGATTAGATTAAATTGTCAGTAATAAAATTTAATGGGCGGGTATCGAAAATCTTAACGTGGGGAGATGAGTTAAGCATTTAATAACATGAGCTTAATGCAAGATGGTCTTGAGATTATGGCTGTCACGCCCTCAACCCGAGCTGTACGATCCCCACATTATAAACCATTCTCCCTATGGCTAGAACTTTTTAAATGATATTCTCACGAATCCTTTAACTCATTTTTAAAGGAATAACTCCCAAATTTATAAACTAACTTAAGTATAAAACTAATAAATTTTGGCAGAGTTTCTTCTATTTTTTGGACTATCCCTAATTTACCTAAAACCATGTCATACTTAAATCACAACTTTATACTCAGGCTTAGCATGGATTTCAACACTCAATCACTATTTAAAATTTAGATAGTGACTAACTTTTTCCATTTCATTACATTTGCATCCATTTCCTAAAGAAATACTGTCAGGCCCCAAGCACCAGGGTCACGCGAAAGCCCACCCAAACACCGTTTGAGAAAATAAGATTTGCAGTTGGAAAACCGTCAACTCAAAAATATTTAACATTTAGATAAAAAAAAAATCCCCACAGTTCAACTCTCATAAACTGTAAACATGCAATCTCATACATGAATAAGTATATCGCCTCAAGGCGTACAAAACTCGCCTTCTGAAACAGGTATCACATGTAAAAGTACATGTCAAAACTAGGAAACTACAACTAGTCTTCCGCCACCACAGGAATCTAGGTCAACTCCTCGCGCTCATCTGAAAAGGTTTTATAGCAAAATCCCACACCATGAGCCGAAGCCCAATAGAAAACATACAGTAAACTTGTAAAGCAGGCTATGTAATCATAAGCATACGGGCTCAACTATTGGAGCCAAAAAGGTTTTTCTTCCAAAATCACAAATTTTCTATCAGACTAACACGAGTCTCAAAAAGGTTTTATCTCGTAAAACCCCACATTTTTCATCCTTCAAACTATGGATATCATCCTAACAGATATCATGCCATAGTTAAGGGAAAGCTGTAAATAAACATTAAGCTCCACTCAGGCCACTTAGCCAAGGAGAAAAATAAAATATAATCCTATGTACTGACTCTACCACACAGACAAAGGTAACAACTACAGACTCATGCCCATTATCCTAGTCCTAAACCACTTAAGACCTGGTAGGTAATGACAAGTTCTATACGGAGCTACATCAATAAAGCCACTCACGGGGTAACAAACTTTTTTACGGATTTTCACGACCGATGGACAAAGTATAACCAAACCACGTTTATGGGTATTAACCCGAGGGACCATAGAGAACCCACTTTGCGCACATTTTTGGACTTCCACCAAGGAGCAATAGAACCCCAACTCAAAACCACACACTGTAATGGTACATCTAGGGAGAACATTTAAAAACCCACCGTAACTCAACTACGAAAACTCGTAAAATAGTTTATACAACGCATGTATTAAAAGAGATCCAATCCATCAACATAGAGATCTAAAATCATTTCCAACAAAACTTTAAAGGATGAGACTCAACTCCGCGGGTTAGCTCCAAACCTCCAAAAATATGTTTTTCCATCATTTTCACAAACACCTCGTTTTCAAATCTCCTTTTGAAAACTACGGATACCACGCATCCAAAACATGTATACAACTAAGAAAAGGCGTAAAAATCCACTTTTATCCAAAACCAAGGTTTACACATGAAAATCACATTTGATGTACTTTCTATCCGGTGAAAACACATGTAATCACATATATCACCCTTATACAGCAGTAGGGTCTAGAATCCTACCTCGACGAGTCAAAACTCAAAGCCTCAAAAATCGAACCTTATCAGAATGAGAATCTATTTGGATGGATGCGAAGCCTACGTCTCCGATAGCAAGGATCCACAAAGAAACCAACAAAAAACCAAACGCTGGTCCCTCAAAGCTAGAGAGAAGGCAGAGAAAAGGAAAAACTTAGCTTCTAAAAAAGGTTTTTAATAAATATCTCCGCCACTAGGACAATTATAGAAATGCCAAAAAGCTACTATCCAGTTAACCAAACCCCCATGTCTAGTCGATCGCACTCAAATTTTTCTATCCAACCAACTGAACTGCTGGGCAGCGTGTTTTTCGATGTAAAATAGGGTTTTTGGTCCAAACATAAGCCAAACAAGCCTCTACCAAACCCTGGAAAGCATATAACACATTTATACATGCTGTTCTACAACTTTAAAACATAAACCATGCATCAAGGTTATTCATATACAGAAATAAACATGTCAAATATATAAATAACAAAAAATGCAACGGTTCGGGGTCTCACAACTCTCCCCCTTAAGGAATTTTGCCCCCGAAATTCGCAATAAGGTCATGAGGTAAACAGGTCTGGGTATCTAGCATGCATCCCAGACTCAAGCTCCCATGTTGCTTCTTCAACCCCGTGATGAAGCCATAGGACCTTGACATAAGCAATCGTTCTCCCCTGCAACACCTGCCCCTTTGTATAAAGAATCCTCACTGGACGCTCCTCATAAGTGGCATCCTCATCAACTCGCAGCTTAGCCCAATCTAACACATGTGAAGGATCAGGCTTGTACCTCTGAAGCATAAAAACGTGGAACACATTATGCACAGATGCTAACTGAGGTGGCAAAGCAAAACGATATGCGACCTCTCTAACTCTGTCGAGAATCTCAAATGGTCCAATGAAGCGCGGTGATAGCTTCCCGCTACGACCAAACCTCATCAAACCTCTACGTGGCGAGACCTTCAGGAACACATGATCCCCCACTGCAAACTCCAAAGGTCGCCTCCTCTGATCTGTATAACTCTTCTAGCGGCTATGAGCTATCATAAGACGTTAGCAAATCATGGCATCCTTCTCTGTCATCTCCCGCATCAAGTCGGGTCCAAAGACCGTGGTCTCTTCCACATCTGTCCAACATACGGGCGATCTACACGGTCTACCATACAAATCCTCATACGGTGCCATTCTAGTACTGGACCTATAGCTATTGTTGTATGAAAACTTTGCCAACAGTAGATGATCCTCCCAAGAACCTCTAAAATTAAGGACACAAGCCCTCAGCATATCCTCCAGAATCTGTATGGTCCTCTCTGACTGACCATCCATCTGGGGGTGCAAAGTAGTACTGAGTATCAAGTTTGTCCCCAAAGCCTCCTGAAGACTGCCAAAAACGCGATGTGAAACGCAGGTCTCGATCAGAAACAATAGACGCTGGCACTCCATGTAACCAGACTATCTCTCTGACATACAAGCTACTCAGTCATTCCATTGAATCCTTCACACGGATGGAAAAAATTTGCAGACTTCATCATCCTATCAACCACAACCCATACAGCGTTGTGTTCCCTAGGTGACCAAGAAAGTCCTGACACAAAGTTCATTGTGATGTTCTCCCACTTCCACTTTGATATCGGCAATGACTGTAGCAGTCCTGCCAGTCTCTGGTGTTTCGCCTTCACCTTCTAATAGGTAAGGCAGCGAGAAACAAACTGGATCACATCTCTCTTCATTCCCGTCCAATAGAACTGACGACGTAGGTCATGATACATCTTCGTGCCTCTAGGATGCACTGCAAGGCGAGAATGATGACACTCACATAGTATATCTACACGATGTGACTCTGGCACAAACAACTTCCCAACTAACCTCAGACTCTAATTTGAATCCACAATCTATCTCGCTGTATCCTCTCCACTAGCAGCACGGTCCCGTATCATCTGAGCCTCTTGGTCCGTCTGCTAGACCTCTAGCACACGTGCTATCAATGGTGGTTGAGTAACTACTGAAAATAGGGTAGCACCAGTCACTGTCTCCCCAAGACACAGGCCAAACTCCCCAACCTCTCCAAGCATGTCCCACTCACGTATGGTCACAGAAGCTAACGACCTGTGAGATCTCCTACTGAGCGCGTCTGCCACAACATTGGCCTTCCCTGGATGGTATTGCAAGTTAAAATCATAATCCTCCAGTAACTCTATCCATCGTCGTTGGCGCAAGTTCCGGTCCTTCTGTGAAAACAAGTATTTTAAGCTCTTGTGATTGGAGAAAACCTCAAAATGCTCACCATAAAGTTAGTGACGCCATGTCTTCAAGGCAAAAACCACGACTGCCACCTCCAAATCGTGTGTCAGGTAGTTCTTCTCATGCGTCTTCAACTGCCGAGAATTGTAGGCCATAACCTTACCTCCGTGCATCAGAACACATCCTAGACCGTCATGTGATGCATCACAATATGCTGTATACCCCAAGTCTTGCTCTGGAATGATCAACACTGACGCGCTAGTCAACCTCATCTTCAGCTCCTGGAATGCTGACTCACAAGACTCACTCTAAACAAACACAACTCCCTTTCGTGTTAGACACGTCATCGGTGCAGTAAGTCTTGCAAAGTCCTTCACGAACCGTCGATCATAACCTGCTAAACCCAGAAAATTACAAATCTCAAAGACGCTCTTCGGTCACTCCCAACCTATCATAGCATCAGTCTTCGACAAATCCACAACTACTCCATCTGTCGACACCACGTGTTCAAGAAACCTCACCTCAGACAACCAAAACTTGCACTTGTTGAACTTTGCATGCAAGCGATGCTCTCTCAAAGTCTGTAGCACGATCCGCATGTGATTCTCGCGCGCCTCCCTCGTGGGTGAATATATAAGTATATCATCTACAAACACCACTACAAAATTGTCCAAATAAGGATGGAAGATCTCGTTCATCAAACTCATGAACGTGGCAGGAGCATTCGTCAGACCAAATGGCTTAACCAGAAACTTGTAGTGACCATAGTAAGTCCAGAAGGTGGTCTTTGCTATGTTCTCATCCCTAATTCTCAACTGGTGGTATCCTGATCTCAAGTCAATATTTGAAAAGCAGCTCGAACCCTTTAGCTGATCAAACAAATCATCTATCCTCGGCATCGGATACTTGTTCTTCACTGTCACCTGATTCATCTTTCGATAGTCGATACACAATCATAAGGATCCATCCTTCTTTTTAGCAAAAAGAGCAAGAGCTCCCCACGGCGAAGTACTTGGGCGTATAAACTCCCTATCTAGCAACTCCTGAAGCTGTACCTTGAGTTCACGCAACTTAGCGGGTGCAAAATGATAAGACGGTATAGATATGGGAGCAGCTTCGGGAACTAGATCAATAGAGAACTCTACCTCATGGCTTGGTGGTAACTCAAACAGATTGTCAGGAAAGACATCTGGATATTCGCAAACCACCAGAGGTAGCTCTCTTCGACTCCCAACTACCTCATCCAACATAAGGGCTGAAAAAAAGAAACCCAGGTTGCCCTGGTTCCGCACAGCCCTAGGCGAAGACATCAAACCCTCATCCCGGTCTCCCATAAAATAAAAATAATCTCCCACCAGCGTACAAATCATTACCCTCCGTCGATCGCAATCGATAAAGGCACGATAGGTGGTCAACCAATCCATCCCTAGGATGACATCAAACACGGTCATGTCTAGAATAATAAAGTCAAACTCTAAACAATGACTGGCGACCTCCAACATGCAAGATCTACTGATAAAGTCAATGTCACACTCCCATTGACTGGCGTCTCTACGCTCAAAGCACTACCCAACTAGTTTATTCTCAACCCCAATGCAAATGTAAAAGCAGAAGATATAAACGAATGCGATGCTCCGGTGTTGATAAGAACACTGGCCCATGATCTATAGACTAGAAGGGCACCTTTGATCATAGAGGTGGTAGCAACAGCATCGGACACGATCGGTGCTCTGGATGAACTGAGATCTGCAAGAACATAAGCTCTGGCCTGTCCGCTGTGGCCCTGAGCTATAGAATGTCAGCATGACTGCACTAATGCGCCTGCTTCTATAAACCTAGATGGTTGGTGTCCCTAAGCAAATGGAGTGACAAGCGCTCCA
Organism: Heliamphora ciliata; assembly: GCA_032360265.1. NCBI lineage: Eukaryota > Viridiplantae > Streptophyta > Magnoliopsida > Ericales > Sarraceniaceae > Heliamphora > Heliamphora ciliata. The sequence continues at coordinate 6,806 of JAUMHN010442324.1, forward strand.
GCTGTACTCCGCATGCACCCTCCTCTAGGGCAGTTCCTCCGGATGTGCCTTGACTGACCACACTCAAAACATACCACTGGCTCCCTCCTCTACGTCTACGACTACGACTGTGCCTGAACAGGCGCTAGACTCCGACATTCTGCCACACGATGCCCTGGTCGTTGGCATCTGTAACAAAGAAGCTCTCTCTGATATTATCTTCTCGTTGAAGCAATGGGAGGTGTAGGTGCATAAGACTGTGGCTGATACGACCCCACTGGATAAGAACTCAGACCAGATGTCCGCTGACGCTTGTCCTTGTATCCCCGATCCTGTAAGCGTCCCCCACCTTGTTGACCCCTACTGTCCCTATCTCTACGCATCTCGTTCAAAGCATCCTCCACTATCTCTGTAAAGACGTGCATCCTAAACGCTGCCACTTTGTCACAAATTACGAGCCTCAAACACCTCTCGAACTTTTTCGCAGGGAACTCATCAGTAGGCACAATCTCCTCTGTAAATTGGGATAGGCTAGTAAACTCAGACTCATACTCGACTACTGACATCGTCCCCTGAGTTAGGAAAAGAAAGTCCTCTCTATAGCGATCCCTCAAAGTCACTGGAAAGTATTTCTCCAGAAATACCTTCGTAAATACCTCCCAAGTGCCTCCCACCGTAGTCTTAGTGAACTTCCATCACATATGAGCACTCCCCGTCAGCTAGAAAGCAGGAAATGAAACCCACAGATCATCTTCCTCAATCTGAAAAGTATTAAAGATTCTAGTAACCAGCTCTAGCCACTTAGTGGCCACCATGGGGTTGGGATCCCCAAAAAAGGTAAGAGGGTCCAGACGGCAAAACTCATGCATCGCAACCGTTGCCCTCGGCTCAGGTATGCTCTCTCTCCCCTAGATGCCTCAACCAGCTGCTGGATGGATCTTACCATCTCACGCATCAGGTCTCCGTCAACAGGTCCTTAGGGTGCATTAGCATCCCCAATATCTGGGACTATAACATCCCTTCGGCTAGAAAAATAGCCAAGGCCACAACCTCGACCACAGCCTCGTCCTCCCCGCGTGGATATAATTCTACACAAAAGCAACATAACAGGGTAAGCATCCATACAACATGTTATTGCTAACGTAAAAGATATATCACATATAAGCATGCTAACACATAGCTACTTAGATCATGTCAACATATCTCACATACCGAGGAGAACCAATAAGAAAGACTCGTCCATCTGGATAACCTACTTAGATTCCTAGCTAGAAATCACATCCGTAAAATGCGTCTCTAACTTGGCTCCTAAGTTTATTAATCCAAACGCCCAAAGGTAAGACTAATCATTCCTAAGGTCCAACCTCCAGACCCTCATATATACAACCATCGTGCTAAACAAGCTATCATGCTTATGTTAGGAAAATTCTTTAGCATATGCAATCAAGCACACATAGATCCTCATAAGGTGACGTACCCTTTTTCCCATGGCTCTTAGGTATTCGAACCCAGAGCTCTAATGCCAAGTTATCATGCCCCAAGCACCAGGGTCAAGCGAAAGCCCACCAAAACACGATTTGAAAAAATAAGATTTGCAGTTGGAAAACCATCAACTCAAAAATATTTAACATTTGGATAAAAAAAATCCCCCTAGTTTAACTCTCATAAACTACAAACATGCAATCTCATACATGAATAAGTATATCGCCTCAAGGCGTATAAAACTCACCTTTGGAAATAGGCATCACATGTAAAAGTATATGTCAAAATAGGAAAACTACAACTAGTCTTTCACCACCACAGGAATCTAGGTCAACTCCTCGTGCTCACCTGAAAAGGTTTTATAGCAAAATCCCACACCGTGAGCCGAAGTCCAATAGAAAACAGACAGTAAAACTGTAAAGCAGGCTATGCAATCATAAGCATACGGGCTCAACCACTTGAGCCAAAAAGGTTTTCCTTCCAAAATCATAAGTTTTCCATCAGACTAACACGAGTCTTAAAAAGGTTTTATCTCATAAAACCCCACATTTTTCATCCTTCAAACTATGCATATCATCCTAGCAGATATCATGCTATAGTTTAGGGAAAGCTGTAATTAAACATTAAGCTCCGTTCAGGCCACTCATCCGAGGAGAAAGATAAAATGTAATCTTATGTACCGACTCTGCCACACAAACAAAGGTAATAACTATAGACTCCTGCCTATTACCCTAGTCTTGAACCGCTTAAGGCCTACTATGTAGCAACTTGGGCCCTTGTTATTTTTGAAGCATTAATGAAAACAAATGTGTTATGCCATGTGGAGATGTTTGGAAGTGCAAATCGGGCGTGAGAATTGAGTTTTGGGTTTCTGTGTGCTCGATGATGAGGGTTAAAGGTGAATTTATATAGAAAAACATCGCTGTGAGGCATTTGGCTTGTGGTTAGACTCGATTTTGGCAGCTTCTGTTCAGTGTGTCTCTGTACGTTGACTGCTCGAGCGGTGGGGAGCCCGCTCGAGCGGAATAGTGGCAGAAAGTTTCTGGGGTGTGACAGCTCGAGCGGTGGGGGTCTGCTCGAGTGGACTGTTCGGAGCAGACTCTTTAAAAAGATCGCGTGGGGCTTTTTCTTCCCATTCTTTTCTTTCCTCTCTCTCTTTCTAGAGTGTGAGAAAGGGTTAGGGCTTGAGTTTGAGAATTGTTTGGAGCTTCTTTGGGTGAGATCTCTCGCTTTCTCTCAGCGGTTCAAGCGTTGGAGGCCCGATCTTGGCATTGGAGAAGCTTTTCTCACCTTGCAGTTGGAGATTATCATGGATGGAGCTCATTTAAGGCTTTCTCTTGTGGATCTAGCATCCCTAAGGTAGGATCTAAGACTTTCTTGGAATATTTTGTGATATATGCTGTGCTTTCCAATTGGTGAACACAAAAGCATGAAATACATGTTGTCAAAGCCCTAAATTGAAGTTTAATGATAATGAGGGCTTAATCTTGAATCTATAAAGGATTTAACATGTTTTTATCTTGACAATATCATTTATAGGGGTTAGATTTCAAAAATGAGAAACTAGGGTTTGGAATTTGAGCTAATATTATAAAATTAAGGGTTTCGGGTTTGAAGAACCATTATGATGAAATTGATGAAATTATTGGTTAAATTGAGAATTATCATAACCTATTGTAAGCTTAATATTATAAATCTACGTGGCAAATGTTGATGACAAGCATAAATTATGGGTTTTAATGGATAAAGCCGATGAATTTTTGAATTTGAAACCATATGATGGTTAATTTGGGTATGACCTCTAAAACAATGAAAGTGTCAATAATGGAAACATGTAACAATGTGGGTTTGGCGAGAGGAACCTTTAGAGTTGGACTCGCGTGTGTATGTGATATGGGTTTGGCGAGAGTAACCATTTGGGTTTGACTCACAGGTGTGTGTTGTTTTATGATAAGTTGAAAAAGGACCAGTTTGTGGATCTAAGGGATCGTTTAAGGTTAGGCACGAGTTGCTCCTCGGTGAAAGATTGGAAACCTGCATAGATTGGGTTCTCTGTCTGCTGGCTAGTGAACTGGGAAAGGACGAGTTGTGTCGGGGTATAGCACATTTTGTTACTTCATAGGGCCTGTGTGGCTAGGCTGAGTGTAATGTTACGGGGTTCTATACGCTCATCCGATGCCGGTGCCTATGTTTTGAACCATGAATTGGTAAAATGTGCAAAATGCCAATAAGTGTGTGTGTTAGCGTCTGTTAGCATGTGTTGCTGTGTGCATTGCAAATGATTGGGTTTGTAAAACCTTAATTTGAAAAATGGAACAAACGGTAAAACGTGTTGGATAATGGGAGATGGTAAAGGAATTGGGTTAATGAAACCTTAAGTGGAGAAATTGAGAAGATTGTGAAATGTGAAAACATGTGTGGTTGATAAAAAGGGGTAAAATGTGTTTGGTTAATTAAGAATGATAAATTGGATGATTCCACAAAAACTAAGTATAGAGCAATAATCCTTTTTTATATAAAACTCGATTATGCAATGGTAATTTATTTGGGGAACAAACAAGATGTTTTAATCAAATTTCTGTGTGCACTTTGCATAACCATCTTCATATACCATGCATGTATTTGGGGTTAGTCTTGTTCCTACGAGCTTCGGCTCATGTTCTTTAACAACATTTCAAGTGAAAGCGGGATGAAGATTAAGGACTGAGACGATGGTTGTTGGATCCTTGGCGTATTGTGTATATGGTTGTATTTTCTTTGGGATAGTCAGTTATTGAGAGATAGAATTTTATTATTATTTTTGAATATTCAAAATATTGTAATTGAGGGTTGGAATCCCGTTTTGTAAGGCCTTAGAGCAATATATTAATGTTGTGCATGCATGTGAGGCCGTTTATCGTATAATGGTTGAATGCTTTAACTCCTGTTAATGGTGATTTTTTTAATGAAGCTGGAATCATAGTTTTTCATGGAAAGGTTGGATATTCTATGTTTTTATGAGTATTTAAGACCTTGTTTTAAGAGTTTGAATTCATATTCCAAGAAGGGAAGAAATGGTTGTTATTC
>JAUMHN010442335.1:0-11332 GCA_032360265.1 Heliamphora ciliata
CAGAAGCTTCGAAGATGTTCGAGATCTAAGGTGTGTTCTCACTTCTCTCAGTTGTCATTGTGTCGGGGTCCTGTATCATCTGCAACGGGTCTGTAACGGCCGTTACAGGCTGATACACTACTGTTACCCGTTACGTAACGGGTGTAGCGGGCGTTACATCGGCGATACTCTTTGCAACCGATATCTTCAAGCGTAACGGGATCGGGCCTTGAAGATACCGTTACGTAATGGCCGATTCGTTACGTAACGGCCGTTATTTGGAACCCTGGGTAATACACTAGCCACCCAAGGCTTCAACTATAAAACATGATAGTTTATTCAGTTTTCTCTTGTAATCATCAATTGAGAAATAATTGGGCTAATACCATTGCTCAAAACAGATATAGCATACATTCAACGAGATTTACGATAATATCGGTGAGCGTTTAGCTCTGCGGTGAGCATTTAGCTCTACGGTGAGCAGTTAGCTCTACGGTGGGTGCGTAGCCCTACGGTGAGTTTGCAACTCTACGGTGAGCATTTAGCTCTACGGCGAACTCGTAGCTTCACGGTGAAATGATATCCATTTCTAGTGGAACACCTGTCGTGCCCCTTACTTCCAACCTGTTGGTATTTTTAATTTTCCCCAACGAGCGAGACACCATTTGAACCATTTATTAATAAAATAATATATCATGATCATAATCAAAATCTTTGACAATTGAATCCATGTCATTATTTTAAGATATACATTTTCACATAATCTTATACGGTCTTTAAATAATATTTTGAGTAACAATAATATTTTAGAGGTAACACTTATAACTAGTTCAAATCAGAGAAGCAGCCTCAGAAACCCATATATTAAAACATTTCCCAATTAAAAGTCAAGTAACCGAGATATATTATGACTTACCGAATAGAACTTTCATATAACTTTCAATTTTCGGACAGATTCAGGTCTCGAAATTAAGGTCCAATTTTCACATAGCAAATGTCATTTATAGAACAAACAGTAAACATGAAAGTTGTATATAATTGTTTCCCCTTTTTAAAATATGAAAAATACCCAAAACGGAGGTCTGTAGAAGAAATGGTGGCATTTTAAAGAAGACAGGTTCATTGGGTTTTAGGAATCTGGGCAAAATTTGGTTTTGAGCTTCAGATGTAAATTTCAAATGGAAAACAGATTTTCTGGGGCGAAATGATAAACATGAAATTTGTAGGTCGTGATGTTCTCTTTCCAGAACACTAAAGATCATGCAAAATGGAGGTCTGTAGCGAAAACGGTGGCTGTTTAAGCCAGACTGCGCATGATTTGTTTGTTTCCGAACGTGTGTGATTTAAAGGTCCATATCTCACTCAATTTTCAACAAAACGGTGCAAGTTTTATCTTGTTTTAAAGAAGAAACAAATATCTAGAGTTCAATGGGTTTGTATTCAAGCTCGGTGATTCGTGGTGGCCGTGGGAGGTGGTGAAAGGTGGCAGTGTAGGATTTTAAGGAATTTCAGGACTTTTCTATGTTTTTCATTCACCAGAGGTTCGAGATTCTTTGGCGGCGGTGATAGGTGGTGGCGTGGTGGCAGGAGGTGGCGCGGTGGTGGTCCGGCGATAGCTCGCGACGACAGTGGCGGCTGGTCCTATTCTTTTCTTCTTCCCCTTTCCTTCCTCCGCTGCCTTCTTCTTCTTCTTCTTCTTCTTCTTCTTCTTCTTCTTCTCCTTTAATTCTTTCTTTTCTAATTTTTTGCTCTTAATTCTATCACTTAACACGCCTAGAATGAGGAGATGGTCTATTTATAGATATATCAGATGGCCAGGTGTCCAAATCACATGCATGCATGCATCTTGGTTAGGTGTCAACATTTGTAGTGTAATTTCTACAACGTGAATTTTTTATTGTAAAAATTCTATTCTGGGAAAAATCTCAAAATTTCGCCATAAACTTTTAATGTTATTTTATGAATTATCGTGAAGACGGAATTGCCGAGAAAAATCCCGAACTATGAAAAGCGGCTTTTATTTACAACTAAGCTTATTGGTGGTTCAGAAAATTATAGAATTAAGATTTTGTAGAACTCATATGAAAAATCAAAGAATCCTCTTCCTTAGTTGAAGTAAAAATTATATTTGGCACTCTTTGTAGTTCTCTTAATTTGTGATTGCAATTACCTTGAGTTAGTACTTCATCTCAAGTTCCCGCAATTTTGGATTTGACCAGTGTAATTGAATTTTGGAATTCCTTTACCACACACTTCAGTTGATTGAAAAGGCTAGAGAATATTTTGGGCTGTTGGATCTTGAGAAGCATACCCCCGCTGGTGGCATTCTTCACGTTTGCGTTGGTGATGCCCTTTCTCCATCAGTTAATGTTCCTGGAGGGTATGCTGGTAATGTTACTATTCTGCTAAATACGTCGATGCACCAGTTTAACTTTTAATTGGTTAAGTTTCTATGTAGATATGTTGCATGTATCAGAATTGTCTCGGCCATCTGTTTCATAATGGCAGCACAGACCCTGCCTTCGGCCCTTTGCCGTCCAACCAGTGAATAACCATATGTTCAATGATTCAATCATAGCACATCAATTATGAGTTTATCCATTACTTAATAAATTATTTCATTCTTCATTTGCCCTAAGTGCTTATATTTTATTTTCTAGCTTTTGAAACTCAATTTTGCAACCAGTTTATTTTGATATGTACGAAAGATCCCTGCTTTATTATTTTTTCCCTGGTCTAGATGTAGTTATGCTCATTTTGAATTATATTGCCCAGGCATTGTGATTGACTTGTTTTCTGATGGTAAGGTTTTGCCGCAGTTGCAAGAGGTATATACCAATCTCTATTAACATTGGCTAGGCTATCTTATTTATTGTGTTCGTAAAGTCTCTGTTATTTCATTGTCACTTCCTCTAACATTATCTTTGTTGATATTTTTTCTAAATTATATTTCTACAAGGTTTCTTATTATTCTTGTTACTATTAAGTATTAACGCACCATACTCTGATCATCATGTCATTGGTATTGAGGTCCTAATCTTTGATATCCTGGATATATTATCTCATAGAAATTCACAAGGATATCCTCAAATATTGGTAATTAGGGGAGGTTTCACGTACAAGCACTTATTTGACCTATGCCCAAGCTTATTACTGAAAATTAATTGAAGTACACATTGAATTTTAGTTTATGAAGCACAAACACTTCAACGTTTGGGGAACACACATGTCCACTTAAACAAACTTGGGATTCAATAATAAAATGAAAGCAATATATTTATATACCTATTAATACCTTCTCCTTTAGATATTGTAAGTTTACGAATTCTAGATATAAAAACTTTTAGTTTATTCGTGAAACAAATTTGTTATATATATATTAGGTCATATTATTCACATTGCTTTTTCAATACATAGAACATAAAAATGATTTCTTACTATTTTGATATGATAAAATACGAATATATTTGTGATGTTAAAAAATCAAGTAGTTATTGTAATATATGAGAATAAATATGTATATTGATTGACATGTCCTAGTAGTGACATTTTTTTTTCTTTTCTCTTTTGAAAATGTTCTAGGATCCTATCAATGTGTCCATTGTGTGTCATGTTTGTGTCCTATATCCATTTCCATACTTCTTAGAATTTAGTAAATATCTCCTCAATTGTCCCCAAAATGACTTGTAACTTTATTATGCTAATTCACACTTTTGAATTCTAGCATAACTTAAAACTAGCAAAATGGTATTTAACCTTTTGTTTAATTCCTTAAAAGAGTATAATTTCATAAAGAAATGATACCAAGGGTGTGCCACCTCTATATACAATAAGAGAAGCAAACCAATAGTGATGCTGCACCAATGTATTAGAAGAAGAGAGATTAGGAGGTAGAAGATAGCAAGGGGAAGGGAGAAACCACACAAATTATCAACTCAAATTTTTATTTATCATTGTGTGATTAATACATCAATAGGCCTTATTTATAAGCCTAAATCTAATAAAAAAGGAAACAAAAATCCCTAATTAACTGGAAACAAATAACATCCTAAACAAATAATATCCTAATATGAGGAAATAAAATAATGCCCTAATTAATTGAAAAGTTAATAAAATAATATCCTAAAAGTGAGTAAAATCCCAATTCCAATAAAATACAATCTCATATATTGTCTGCATCATTCTCCTTCACTGGGAAAAAGAACTCATCCTCGAGTTCGGTTGGAAGTATTGAATGCGACCATGCTAATAATCAAGTAGAGTGAATATGCCAACGACTTTAAGTTCTTCTTGTGCCAACGAATCATGGCTGTAAAACTGTTGACAAAATCTACAAAACAGGATTTGATAATCCAAAGAAAGTCTTCAATACCCAATAAATCAATTTGATTGATTTGAACGAGAGAAGTGGGTGGTGGAGAAAATAAAGTGACTATATGCTCATCTTGAAGAGCTTTCTTGGTCGACGGAAGTTAGATTCAAGACTGTCAAGAGAGTCCTTGTTTGATGGTGACATGTGCGGCAAAGTAACATCTGAGACTGTCATGTCTGAACACCGAGGAAGAATATGATCATGTGACTCAAGCCAGATTAGAAGGTAATGGCTCTGGGGTTATGGGGGAACATGGGAGGTTAATAGGTGGTGAGATGGGAGATAACTCGTTGTTTGGGACAGGCATGTAGTATCAAGGTAGTCCTTCTATTAGTTTTGAAGGTAATGGTGTTATCGTTCTTATGGTAAGCAGCACGAAACTCGTTCATCCATGGATGACCAAGTAGCACATGCGACAATCCATAGGAAGGACTTCATACCAAGTTTCATCAAAATAATCTCCCATAGGGGTGCGAGTGCGGGTGGGGTTCAGACTTAAGTCACATCCTAGTGATCGATTTGGCAGATATTGCATTCAATGGGTATCCTGCATCAATAACAACTTTACAACCTTATTGGCACACTGAAAAAATGTATGAAATTTATTGGTGCACATCCACTTCGCGAGAGAGGTGCAAGAAGAAAATAAGATAAAAGATACGTTTTTTTCTTTTTTCTTGACTCTTTTGTCAAAAAAATTAGATCAAATGGACTCTTAGTAAAGCTACTACTTCCTGATTGTCGCACTTTTTTGTTTTTTCACTCCTTTTCGACTTTTTTTACTTTTTTTTTACTCCCCTTCTTTTTTACTCTTGTTTTTTTTTGCTTTTTTTTGACTTTTTTTTTTCTATTTTGCCCTTCCTCCCCTTTTTTCAAGAAATTGATGGCTCAAAGTTGTGCTCGTAGGAGTTCCTTAGACTGTGCAGAGGTGGTAGTAATAATAGAATTTTTAGGCTGATGGGATTGAGCAAGAAATTTGTGGGGTAAAAGAAATCGTTTTTGATTAATGGCGAAGATTTCATGTAGCAACAGACAACATTGAGAAAGTTTCTATGGCTTGGCGGATGTTTAAGGTGGAGGCATCATAGGGAATAGAGCGAAATAAAGGATTTTTTTTTGGCTGGGATTTAGGTACAGTGTTAGGTTTGCGAGTTTGAAAAAATGAAAAAACAAATGGGCTGAAGTATAAAAAGTGGGTGGGCTAGATACCCCCCCCCTCCCCTTTTCTTATGCGGGTGTGTGGGCTGGATGGATAGTTAATGGGATTGGGTCAATTTGTTGGGTAAAAGAATGGCTAAGGGAGTAAGAGCAGATCCGGGTTCGAGTCAAGAAAATAGGTTCGGGTTAGGGTTATTCCACTAGGTCTAGATTGGGTTGGGCCAAATGGGTTTTGAGCAAGGTCACGAGATGTGGCAGCGACAGTGGAAGCCAACAGCACGAGTGAAGGCAACAGCGCAAGTGAAGGCAACAGCGCGATGTTGCTAGTAGTCGGCAATGGTAGCGGTGGAAACTGAAGTTGGCGTTGATGGTGGTAAGAGGATTGGCGGTGGCGACTTAGGCGGCGAGGGTGGCGTAGGTGAAGGCTGGTGGCGCTGGCGAAGGATGGCAACGATGGCTATATCGGCGACATTGCTATATTACAAATGATTGAATAGCAATGAAGGGATACATCATGTATATAGGTTGTAGAAGACCCTAATAATAGTAATAAGATTAACTAGGAAACGAGATCCTAATAATGGGTAAATATCCCAATAATAATAATAGTATATTCTCACTCTTGATAATGGGAAAAATACTAATAATGGGTAAATATCCCAATAATAATAGTATATTCTCACAATCCTAATAATAGGAAAATATTCTAATAATAATAATAATATATTCTCACAGCAGCACCAATAGATTAGAAAAAGTGAGATTAAGAGGAAGAAGACAAAATGGGGGAAGGAGAAACCACACAAATTATCAACTCATTCTTATTCATTAATGTCTGATTAATACATCAATAGACCCTCTTATTCATTAGCCGAAACCTAATGAAAAAGGAAATAGAAATCCCTAATTAACTAGAAGCAAATAACATCCTAAACAAATAATATCCTAATATAAGGAAATAAAATAATATTCTAATTAACTGGAAAGTGAATAAAATAATATCATAAATAATATCTTAATACTATAAGGAAGGTGAATAAATTCCAATTTCAATAAGATACAATCCCATATATTATCTGCATCAAATAGACATATAAGAACTATATATTGGCTCAACAATGGATCAACAACACATGAGAATGACTACCTATTCATAAGGGGATAAATCCTACTCTGTAATTTAAAAGTGATTCTTCCACTTCGTTAAAAGTCCTCATGTTAAACATACTTCATCAAACGAAGAGGCACCAAAAGATTGACCTTATTTTTGTTCTCTCCCCACTCGAGCTCCCCTCTATGAATGGATAAAATTTGCTTAATGGGCGTGTCGGGGGCAATTTGAATTGAAGCCTTGAAGAACTAATCGATGAGGGTGGATGGTCGTAAGAGGAGGATTTTACAGATCGTATGGAAGACAATAGATCTTGTGGATGAGGGTGATCATATGTGTAGTAGGATCGAGATCATTGAAAGGGGTAGGGGTCTTCACCGCTTGGTTTTTCTAGTGCAGGAAGAGATACTTTGGGTTTGTGACACTTGGAAAAAGGCTGTGAGTTGCAATCGCCGTGGAGGTTTCCTGGGTCATTTTCTTGGTCGGTTGCATGCAGTGGTATGCGAGTGTTTTCAGAACAAGTATGGCCTCTTTGTGGAGGTGGAGCCTAGGCTTGAAAAGGGGAGGAGCTTTGTCTGATTGTCGAAGGAAGGTAATGAACGGTAAGGGCGGGACTTTTGTGGTTACGGCAATGATAGAGCTTGGAGCTGTGAGGGTATTGGAGAACTCCCAGTCAAAAGGATCTTTCTCACAAATAGCAGCGATTCTTATTTGTGGACCCTTTTTCTTGTTTGGTGGTCCTTAATTTTCTGGAAAGCTGTTTGGTTGGTTGTGTTGGGGAGTGGAGTAAGTTAGGCCCTTTGCTAGAGGCCAAGAGTTACATCTATGGGCCAATAAGAGGTGGGGTGTCCCGACGGAGGTGAAGCTGTGGGATCTATATGAAGCTTTCTTCTTATTTTTGCTACCTTCGAAGATGGAGGCTTCGAGGGTCTTAAATAGAGGGTGGGTCTTCAAGGGAGAACCAATGTTTCAAGATTGGTGGTCTCCGGGAGTTGCGCGTTGAAGCTAGGGGCTAGTCTAAAGGGGTTTTAGGTTCGTTTGGTGGGTTTACTGGTTCATCTATGGAGTGAACATTTGTTCATATCCTTGGGCAACATGTAGGTTAACGGGTATCGGGCATGTTGGTCAACCTGTAACCAGAATCAGTAAGCACGCACGTGAATTTTTTCAAGCGCTAGCAAATGGCATAAAACTAATCGATACATATATCTTAGCTTTATTTACTACAAATTGAATGTTTGTAGTTGTTTTTAACTGACATTTTGACACAACATATTTTCTAGAATTTATGTTTTTAAAATAAAAAAATATGATATTGTTGTATGGTAAAAGAATTTCACTATCTATTATATTATAACATAAACAAGCAAAAATCAATATTGATTTCCATAATGTCATGGAGGCTTTAAACCTCTAATATACTAACATATAACAATCCAACATTCTAACATATTAGTAAACAAGGCAAACGACACACCTTTCATATCAAAAAAGAGTGGCGTGGTTCGTAACTCTCATGTTCATCATCATCATTATAAGCTTCCCGACGTGGTTGTTGCCTTTGATGGTAGTTAGAGGTTCTAACTCTAGTATTTATCGTATTACCACTACTTAAAGATTCAGGATGCTGATAAACATAACCATAAGGAATGGGCGGCCCAAATAATCCAGAACCATGATGTGCTGTAGCATACTGAGGTGGATAATAAGCCATAAGTGGTTGAGGATAAGCTTCAGGAGGTGGAAGGTAGTAGAGAGGGGGTGGCAGAGGTAGTATAAAGGTTGAGGCCCTTGAGGGTCCTGAGGATATATGGAATATAGTCGTGGCCCTCGTGGGTATTGTTCAGGTCGTCCTCCAAATCCAAGCTCTCCAAATTGGTGCATAATAGGATGATCATCATAATTGTCACGTGTCTCGCCTGATGAATGATATATCCGCCTTCGATAGTGCATTAAATGAGCATCATCTCCAATGTCCTTATTATCACAAAAGCTATGCATCCCAGATTCTCCACAAAAAGGTGAATTACCTATATCAGTATCAGTATGTCTATATTCAGAGGGTTCAACTTCATGTTGTCTAGCACCAGCATTGCCTCCATCAAGGGATGAGTTGGTATCAATATGATTGCTACTAAGTGAACTCAACTACTGCTGCTGCCACCAGATCCACCTGTAGAAGGGCTATTTTATTCATTAGGTGCTTAGTTTGTTGCATCATCTGGATCATCAACATCAAGGTTCAACCAATCAGAATTATTTTTCCCATCTAATGTTGGTTATTCCCTATCTTGTATCCACGGAGCAAGTGGATCATCTTCTTTAAAGATGTAGCCAAGACTAATTGGATGAAAATGATCATCTATCTCCTTTCGACTTCTTCTTGTAGCATGTCTGATTTTTAATTGCATGTTATAGTTCACATAGACAAGTTTGTTTAACTTAATGTATTTGAATTGATTCTTTGTCTTAGTATGTATGAGATTGAAGGTACTACAATTACGCTCACAATTGGAGGCCGATGTGGTTTGGCTCAACACTTTGACAACAATTTTTTGTAGTTGAGGAGTGATGTACCGTAATGGATCCACCATTCAATTATATTAACCAAAAATAACAGATACACATATTAATAATAATAAAAAACTAAGAAATATAAAGATTAATTTAAATGGACTACTACTGCATTATTATATTACCAGGATTTGTGTGTAGCACGGCTCGCTGAGTAATTATCGTACCAAAAGAATCCTGTTTATCTCGAAACTGTAAAATCTATTAATATTTTCGATAGTGCCATTAGTATTACTACCAAAACATCACTTACTGTTATTATTAATATTATTATTTATTACTTAATTTAATAGGAAAATTAAGAGTTAACTTTCTTTATTTATCACTCTAATTTGGTTGTCAATGTCTGGCTTCAACTTTTGTATAACATTTATGACATCATTCATAACTTCCATGTGATTGGAAAGACCTTCCCGTTATTAGAATTGTGGATTGAGAAAATAGCATGTCAAATCAAATGTCAATAACATTTCAGTTCGTAATCAATTATTGTAAAAACTCACTCACTTACATTATGTAATAAATTTAATTTAACTCACCAGCTATATATAAGTCTTGATACAGTTGAAAATTTCATCTTTTATCAATAATTTTTCAATTATCTTTTTAGTACCGACAATCCTTTCTAATGGTGAGCTTCGCCCGATGCACAACTTCATATATAAAACCCATGGTAGGCTTCATGGGCACCTACCAATCAAAGTACCTTAAGAAGGGATTTTTGCACTTTCAAAATTTCATTTGCTTTACTCCAAAAATCTTTATCCATTGCTTTTTTCTGCACTTCACATCCCTTCTCATGTTTGTCCTTACCCCATTTAGAGTTTCTCCACTTGTTAGAATGGAACATCTTTTGCAAACCACTCTTGTGTTTGGTAAGGCTTTCTAATGTTATGAAATTAGGGGCAAAGTTGTGATAGCCGAGCGTAGCAATTCTCTGGCATTGGTAAATTTCTTCATTAAATTCACAAGCTAATTGTATTGATAGATGAAACTGGTGATTTTTTTTGCGTCATCCAACACCTTTGCAACACTTTTTCTTGCCACTATCCTCCAATATAAGATCAATGCAATGAGCTCCACAAGCTGTCCAATACAAATGTAGCCACTTCTCCATAATTTTTTTTCCCTGCAAGCTTCAATGCGGCTTCGTTATCCGTCATAACTTGTATCACATAATAATTTTCTCCAATCTCGTCAACAACTTTGTCGAGAAGGTTCAATAAGTACCCTGATATCCTACTAGGCACATCTGTGGCACAATGGACTTATGAAAAATTGTTCCTCGATTGCTGTAAACTAGGAAATTAGTAGGTCCTGTCCATCCATCACAAATTATTGTCACGCCTCTCTCCTCCAAATAGACTTGTGTGACTCAATCCACTTTTTGATTACCTCATACGCTCTAGGTAAGTAAACTTCAGTTAATGCATATCGGGCTGGGTGTTAATGTCTCTATGTTGGCAATCTTTTGGCTAAACCTGAATAAAATTATATTTACTTTACTTAATCATGTGTTAATCTTTATTAAATCATCTAAGTGATCTAAATGCTTAAAATGGCCTTGGAAGTTTGGTGTGTGTGTGTAGATATATATATATTACAAATTTGAAGAATGTGCTATGTACATAGATACAATCATTATAGTATTTCATCCTTTCATGCCAGGAGAATCCCCAAATTCAGAATTCCATTTGGATATTAGATAACAAGTTTTGGAAGATTTTCATAAATCTTTTGGACATCAAGTCAAGATATTACATTTAAAGCTAACATGCAATGTTTGAAATGGAAATTCAATCAAGCCTACTTTATTGGACTTTAACTTACTCCATTAATGAAGGATTGAAGATCTAGATCACTTTGTTGGATATGGATTTCATATCCCTTGAATCACGATCTTTAATGGATGAGATCCAATCTTCTAAGCATGCTTACGATAAAAGAATAAAAGAATTGTATATTTTTTTCTTACCTTCAAAGAGGTATATCTGTCTATTTATACTGATGAAATAAGATTACAGAAAATGAAGAAAAATAAATCTGCAAATCAAATCATAATCACCAAGATTATAATTTTCTAATGTGTTGAGTCTAGTAATCAACCCATAATAAGTGAGATTCTAATTGCCAAATAT
>JAUMHN010442346.1:0-11331 GCA_032360265.1 Heliamphora ciliata
ATGGAGGAAATCTCAATCATTGACGACTCAAAGTACTGTACATTATCTGAACACAATTAATCAATCACTTCGGGATTTAGAGTTCGTGCAATACATGATAATACGGGATGTGGATCAATTCATATAGTTAGTATAGAATTTATCATCCTGTTGATCCCGCTCAATACATTCCAAATGTACTAACACATCGAGCTCGAACATCGAATTCCCAAAACCTGAATTCAATCCGTTCGACCTAGCCAAGATCAGTTACTATAACGATGTACTACAATCGTACCAATGGAATGTCCGGGTCCATTGCGATTGTGAGCCTACCTGTATAACTTGTCAGAACCTTTGACCTGAATTTCTGTGTAGCACGCACCGAGTCAAATACTAAACAGAATATACGGATTATGCATTCATACATCACAAATATAAATATGAAATCATAAATGAAAAAATATCTCAAATGTTTCTTATTAATATGCCAGGGATCTAAAATAAAATACATAAAAAGCATGACTTTTCAGTATACATTCCCAACACTTGTTAATGGCTGGGATCTCGTATTCCAGTAGAACTGAGGTCGCTCCTCATGTAGAAATGGCCATTTGGTATGACCATCATAGTAGTTTTAAAGTTATTTCAGAAATCAGCTATGTTCCAGTTATGTGTCATTTATGATCAAGCATGTTTACAGAAAAGTTTCAATTCAAAGATTATATTCTTTAAACTTATATGATACATGCTTTTAATCTAGGAAAATAGTCATGGTAAACTTGAAATTTTGGTATGTATTCTCACATTAGCTTTTGCTTATGTTGTTTTATAAAATATTTTTAGGACCAGCAGAGGAACACGGTGGTTCCCACAAGTTCAAGAATATGTTTTTGAAGAACTTTTGTTAAATTGTAAGAGCTGTGTTGTTTATGGAAATTGTCATGTTTTGTAGGACTTTGAATGATGCTTGGCCATGTATTGGATATATCAGCTCTGGTTGGATTTTTATTTGCCAGGCTTCCACTACTTATGTTTTGTAGATGCGAATCTTATGTTTTCACTTCCATTAGTTAGATATCAACTCGTTTGTAGCAAGCCTCAGGTGATATTGGCTCTTTAGCCAGTTGCAATGCTAGACTCTTCGGGTTTGGGTCGTGATAGTCCTTTTGCTCCTTTATTGATGAGGTGGAGCATGTGGGTTTTCCTCTCTATAGGGAAAGTTTTGCCTGCTGTAATTGTTACCAGAGAGAAGGATGTCTATTATTTCTAGAATGCAAAGCATAACAACTAAAGATAAAGTTATAAAATATATTTAAAGCAAAACTTAAAACCCTAATTAGCCTTAAAGAATAAACTATCTTTTAGCAAATAATAAAATAACAAAAAAAAACTTTTACACCCCCCTCAAACTCATAATTTGAGCCCCGTGAGCACTGCAAATTTGCTAAGTAAGAACTGAAAGCGAGTTGAAGTGTGAGTTTTTGTGAAGAATTGGCAAGCTACAACGACAAGGAGACAAAAGGCAGATCAATTGTACCAATCTAAAGATGTTGACAAGCAAAATGACGGTCAATGTTTATATGCTTCATATGCTCATGGAAAATTGAGTTGTGAGTGATCTGAATGGCACTCTTGTTATCACAGTAAATAGAGATAGGAGAAGAGAGGGAAACACCCAAGTTAGTAAGTAACTACCTGTGCTAAACAATTTTAGCAGCAGCAAGAGTCATAGCACGATATTCAGCTTCAGCAGTAGAACGAACAATGACAGAATGTTTCTTGCTTTTTCAGGAAATAAAGGAGTCACCGAGAAAAACACAAAAATTAGTAGTAGCTTGCGGTCAGACACTTCGACAATCCAATTAACATGAGCATAAGACCGAAGAGTCAAAAACGATGACGAAGATAATAATAAACTCTGAAAAATAGTACCACAAACATGAGACAACTACGTAACAAAGTATCCCAATGAGTGGAGCGAGGAGCATAAACAAATTGAATGACCACATGTACGACATATAAGATATCAGGACGAGTCATATTAACATATTCCTAATACCTAACTAACTCTCCATAAACAGTAGGATCTTCAAGAAGAACACCATCAGAAGGAGAAAACTTGGCATGCAACTCAATGGGAGTATTCACAATTTTATTATCATTGAGGTAAGCATAGTTGATCACCTCGTTCACATATTTTGACTGAGAGAAGTGATGGGCTTTAGGTGAAGAAACAACTTTTATACTAAGAAAGTAGCATAAAGGATCTATGTTTTTCATCCAAACTCATGAAAAAGATGTTTCACTTCAAAGATAAAATAGAGTCAACTAGTGATGATCATGTTATCCACATGTAATAACAATATAACCAACTCAGTAAGAGTGTGGCGGAGAAGAAGTGCAGAATCATGAAAACTAGGAGTGAAACCAATCTGAATAACAGTATATTGGAAACGCTCATACCAAGCACCAAGGGACTGCTTCAAAGCATAAAGCGCACGTTGAAGACGGTAAATAGTACTAGGAGGTTGAGGGAGCCTTAGAGGAGGGTATATAGAAGCTTCCTTTTTAGGATGCCCATTGAAATGCATTCTTAACAACCAACTGGAGAAGACGTCACTAACGAATGGAAACAATAAGCAATAGAAATCAAAGTATGCATTGTAGTCATTTAACCACGGTGGAAAAGTTTTCTCATAATCAATTCCATACGCCAGAGAAAAATCCTTGGCAATTAATCTGGCCATATAGTGCTCTAAAAACTCATCAGAATGAGTTTTAACTTTGTAAACCCATTTACATATAATAAGGTTTTTTACTAGCATGTAGTGGAACCAAATCCCAAGTACAAGTCTAAGTAAGAGCAGCTAATTTGTCTTACATGGCATTAATCCGGTTTGGATCAGCACATGCTTCTTTATAGGACCGAGACTCAAAATAAGCATGAATAATAGATAAAAAAACACGATAAGAAGATTAAAAGTAAGTATTAGAAAACTAAGTCTTACTAGCAAGGGTACAAGCACACACAGGATAGCGTCGTTCAAGAGGACCATGATCCACAGTGACAGAGGAAATTGTTTTCGATTTGGTGATATGTGTTGAGAAGAAGGAGGTGACCTACGAGAATACACTAATGGAAGGAACGAAACAACGGAAGCACGAGACTGAGAAGGAAGTTCAAAAACGTCAATAGTACGAGTAAACTGATTGAAAGACACATCATTCGAAAATGGATCAATAACAATTAAATTTTCTGTGGGACCAGAGGCATATTTAGAAGGTAGAGTAAAATAGGAGAGACACTCAAGAAACACAACATGACGAGAGACATAAAGGCGCTTAGATACAAGACCATAACACCGGTTTCCTTTTTTGTTGAATACCATGTCTCGATGGGTTCACAGTTTCCAGCAATGTTGAGGTGTGAGGAGGGAGGAGGTTATGGATATGTTCCGACTTCTTTTATAGTTATAGAACTTTTGAGAGGAGTTTTAACGCCTCTTTTCTCATTCTTATTTCTAAGAAGATCCAAAGGGAGTGAAGGATATTAGGGACTTCCGGTCTATTAGTTTGAGAGGCACGACCAATAAACTTCGCGTTAAGGTGTTGGCCTCTAGACTTGATTCAGATTCTTAGAACCTTTGGACACTACCGATAGATTTTAGACGTTGGTTTGGTGGCTAATGAGTGAGTGGATTCCAGGCTGAGGACTGGAGTTCATGGAGTTATTTGTAAGATGGACATTGAGAAGGCTTATGGTTTCGTTAGCTAGGAATTCTTTTTACACCCGCTTTAGAAGTCGGGCTTTGGTGACGATTGAGAACATGGATAAGATTTTGTATCTCCTCAGTGTCCCTTTTTGTGTTAGTGAATGGGGCTCCGATTGGCTTCTTTCGTTCTTTGAGAGGTCTAAGGCAAGAGGATCTCCTCTCTCCCTTGGTGTTCATAATGGTGATGGAGGTGTTTAGCTGGTTGATTCGGGGTGCAGTGTAGAGAGATTTGTAGGGTTTGATGTTGACATAGTAAGGGGCCTTTCTTTGAGCGTTTCACATTTTTGCTATGTTGATGATACTCTGGAGTTTGCGGGGTGTTGAGTCTTGGCAGACGGGGTACCTACAATGCGTTCTTATCTGCTTTCAGGTCGTTTCGAGGCTTAGAGTGAGTCTAGCCAAGTCTCAGATCATTTTGGTTGGAGGTTTCAGAATTAGATAGCTTTACTAGTATTTTGAAATGGAGTATCAGGTCCCTACCAGGCACCTATTTGGGACGTTCGTTTGGGGCGTGGTTTAAGGTGAGGGTGGCGTGGGACGGGGTTTTGGAGAGGTTTTAGAGAAGGTATTGGATGGAAAGCGTCAGTATCTTTTGAAAGGGAGTGTGGACTTACTCTTATCAGGAGTACTCTATCCAGCCTCTAGACATGTATTTTGTTGGTTCACACCATTTTGAGTTAGGTGGCTAGGAAGCTGGAAAAACTGCATATGAATTTTTTATGGGGAGGGGTTGGGATAGCGCCAACTTTCATTTGGTGGATTGAAGTACAGTTGGCTCTCTGGTGAAAAGAAGGTCTTTGTGTTAAGAGACTCGTCATTTATAATAGATCTATCTTGGGGAAATGGACGTGGAGATTCGTAATTGAGATGGATAGTAGCTGGAGGTAGGTTATCCAGTGTAAGTACGGGTCTGACAATGGTGACTGGGGTTCTCATGGCAGATGCTTATGGAAAGGAATCAGGAGGTGCTGGGATGATTTTGGAGCGGGGAGTACCCAGGTAAGATTTTGGGCTGATGCATGGTGCGGGGATACAGCTCTTTGTAGGGCCTTCCTAGGCATTTTTGCCTTGGCTTTGGACAGAGATGCACTTATAGTAGATTATGGTCAGTGGGAGTCAGGTGTCAGTTCTAGATATTAGGGTGAGAAAGGAGGTGCAAGATTGGGAGATGGACCGACTGTTAGCTCTTCTAGGATTGTTGTACGGCTCTAGAGGGCCTGTTGGAGGATCGGACATGATCAACTGGAATGGAACCGTAGTCGGTGGTTTTCTGTTAAATCTTTTGACAGGTGCTTGGACAGATCCAGGAGTGCATCTTTACCATAGAGAAGTGTTTGGAAGGTGAAAGCCCCCTCAAACGTGGTTTTTTTTTTTTTTAATTTGGTGTCTCACGTATGGGAAAGATCATTACCATTGATAACATGGCAAGTTGGGGTTGTAGATGTCAGAAGAATGGGGAGTTTGTGGCTCACATTCTGCTTCAGTGTCAATTTGCTACAGACGTGGGTTTTTTTTTTTTGGGGGGGGGGGGGGTGGGGGGGGGGGGTGTGGTTTTATTGCTTTTTTGACTAGATTGGGTCTTTGAGAAGGAAGTGGACATAGTTTTGTTGGGTTGGAAGGGTGAGCGTGTGCTGGGAAGTAGAGGAGGGTGTGGCATTTAGTTTCTTTTTGGTTGATTTGGCAGGAGCATAGTAGAAGAGTTTTTGATGGCATTCAGTCTCCTAATAATTTTAAAGTTGTCCTCCTAGGTAACTTGTACAGTTGGCTTTCTGAGAGTGGAACCATTTCCTTTTTGGATACAGTTGATTTTATAGATTCTCTATCAGTAGGATGACTTCTTTGTAGAGGTTTTGTTGTCGATTCTCTTTGTTGGACATTCTCCCTCTCAGTATACGGGTGACACTCCCTTTTTGCGCTTTTATATAATATCTATTATTTATAAAAAAAAATATTTGATACACTTAAGCCTTTGAGTGGATGTATCTCTAATGGTGGTACAGTGTCTGTAATCCCTAATTTTGGCTGGCATGTGCATTATGAGTCATGACTATTAAGAGCGAACTGATTTTTTCCATACTGTTCTGTTGTACTATTTCAACTGTTGTGTATGTCTCATGTTTTAACTATTAACACAACTTGCATATCCATTTTATCAGTGTTCAGATCTGGAAACATTTTCCTTTCTTTCCTCTTCTGAACCTTCAAATAGTATCTAACGTTCATATATCACAATTTATTTCCGTAGGTGCTGGTCTGTAAAAGTTTCTAACTGTCTCTCTCTCTCTCTGTCTCTCTCTCTCTCTTCCTTTTCTTTTCTTGTAGAGCTGTTGCCAAGTACCTTCAAGTTTTGTTCGTTAAGGAAGCAGAGCATGAAAGAAAATTTCTTCCCATGGACAGCCTGTTAATGGGTAAATCTCGCAAGGAGGCATCAAGGATGTTTTTTGAAGCATTGGTATGCAAGTGTTTTAGTCTGAAAGAATATGTTTATTAAGAAAGAAAATTTTCTAATTTGCATGCTCTAGTCATTGATCCTGAAAATAGTTTTATCTTTTGGTGTTGGGTCAGCGTGTGGGACCATTTTTGTGCTAAATTTTTCTTGCTACTGGGCAGATATCATTTTTTTTGTTGGTTCCTGAGACATCTAGTGTGTTTTCTCATGTGGATTTTGTACTAGAGATCTTCATTCTAGAATGGCACGTGCACCTGTTTCGGTTTGTTAGGTGGTGATGTCACTGGAGAGTAGTACATAGGTATATCACTTACACCAGACCAAGAGGTATACCAGGGAAGGAGAGGCAACCATCCCAACAAAGGCTCAATTGCAAGAGCTCTGAGGGTGACAAGTTAAAGTCCAGGGAAAGAGTCACGAGATTCGTACTCCCTTCTAGAGTGCTCAGAATTTGTTACAATGATTTCTGAAGAGTGGTATTTTGTCAGGGTTTGTTTTAGTTCACATGCATTTATGCTCATGGATATCGTGATCCCCTCTCTCTCAAGTGGACTGGCCTAAATGTATTCATGCTTTGGGTGCCCGGAACTAGGTGACCCCTTACTCTCTGGCCACAAGATCCTAGACCCTAGACCCTTGTGGCATGGGTTTAGCACTTGCTGGGCCCTGCCCTACCTCCAAGCCTAGGTCTTTTGCATGCCTTGATTAAGGCTGCACTTGTTGCATCCGATATTTTGTTCTGCCAGTAAGTGCAGTGGTGTGTATGGTAAGATTATAGGGATTTCACAGTTTTATTCTCCCCAAGGCATTGGACATGCATGGCGCATCTCCCGTGTCCCCTTATCTGACGTGTCAACTACACTACAAGGGCGATGTGTTGGGGGTGGATGACTGTACTAGTGAGGTGCATAGAAGCCTTCTTTTTAATGGTTATTTCATTTCCTTTGATGGTAGGCAAAAGCCCTTATGTAAGATAGTCTATATATGGCTACCGACAGTCTCTTGATCCATTATTGAAATGACATTCATTGTGGGTGAAGAACTAACAGCACTTTAAACAATTTATTTGAAGTTCAACTGCTTATTTGGCCATGGCTTGCCAGAAGTAGCCCTGCCTTTGTATGCCGCGGTAAAGATTTGTATTGAATGTAACACATGCTTTCTCACAGCCATGGCTTGCCGGAAGTAGCATTGCATGTACCACATGATTTCTCATGAATCTCATTAAGGCTGCCTTTGGCCTCTTCCTGATCAACAGATCATGCTAATACCCCTGCTGGACTGTTGAAAAACGATACTCTATATATCACATGTTTGAGCAGTGCCAGTGATGCGCCTTCTTGCATTAGTATTTGCACAGTAGGGGTGTGACAATCCTCGTTTTAAATAATTCTATTACCATAGTGTCATGTCGCGCGTCAGTCTTGGAGTCTAAAGTAGTTATTACGCTAGGATGACAATTGGTAGAGCTGGGGGAATATTCCATTGTCACTGTACCAAAATTATCCAAGAGTTTCTGTATGATGGTTCGGTATGAAGCCAGATTCAGCTCCTTTATAGTGTAGTCTCCTGAGATCTGTTTCCATACTTGCTTGGAATTTCCTTTCATCCTCATGTTTGACACGTCAATATGAAGCAAAACCATCAGTCGCAAATATCAATGCTCCATAATCAGCCTTGTAGTTGGAGATTTTGGAATACAACTTGGAAGATTGGCCAATCCTTTTTCCATTCTGAGCTGTCAGTTCTATCCTTGCTATTGTACCATTGCTAGTAGACGAACAATCAAGACTAAGTACCCATTCTTGTGTTTTAACTGAAACAACTTCTAAGTGAACTTGCAAGAGGTCATCAAAGGGTGGTTCACACTTCCCATTGGGGAACTGTGTAAGTAAGTTTGCTTGCGCTGGACTCTTGATCGCCTTTGTATTCTTCCAAAGAACATCAAATTGTGCTGATGAAAGTAGAAACTGTGCTTTCCACCAATCATCACTGGCCGAGTGAGAAGGTGACAAATAGCGTCACACTTTCTGATCATATGAGCTGATAGGGCAAAAAATTGTCTTAATTTCGGTGCCAGGAACACTAATGCTAAACAATGCCTCGCAATTGGGGAATACCTCTTCTCAGCTCCTTGCATAATCCTCCCCATGTAATAGACTAGACACTCTTGTCGGAGTGAGAGCAGCAACAACTTCCCTTCCTGTGGTGTCATCATTATTCTAGGTGACATCAGGAGCTCTTTGATGGCTTCAAAGGCTTTGTCATGCTCTTTTCTCCAAAGGAATTCTGAATTCTTCTTCGAAAGGGTAGAGAATGGTAGTGATTTTTGCTAGCACGAGAATGAATCTTCTGAGATGTGATGTTTTCCCTAAGAAATGATTGATTTGCTTGAGAGAAGTGGGACTTGGCATGTCTTGTATAGCATGCCCTTTAGCTAGGTCGTGTTCATTTTGGCGGCGCATGAGTATCACACATCCCAAGATTTTTTTTGAAGCAACCCTGACAGCACACTTCAATGGATTCGTCTTGTGTTTGTACACACAACATGGTCTTGCTCAGTGTTTCATTTTACCACCAAATTATCCACATAGGGTTCCACATTCTTGATTTATTCTTTGATTCAAAACCCACCTCTTTTATGCCCAAGCTGTTTCACTGCCGTTGCCTCTAGATAGACATTTCAACAGTGTATTGTCACTGTGGGATTCAATCTCAACATTTCTGACTAATTTCAGGTGAAAATGTCCAGGTAATACTCCCTCAATGGTTGCTTGAGAGCATCACGCTCCTTTGGATATGAAAAATGGTTATCGAACTATATCTTAGCCGTTGAAGTCTATTTTGTTTGAACTCTTGCTTTTGAGGTTTGGGTTGATCCTCAAAGCACTTTGGGCCTAGCTCCACTTGTAGTTTAGGTTCAATTTGTGCTACAAGTGCCCTCCGAGGGACAATGGTGGCATCGTTGGATTTTGACCCTGCCCACTGTCACGGTGTAAATTTGTTTTCCATGCAGATGTGTGTAACAAGTAACACTATTTATTTTGATTGGCCGAATGGGTTTACTGATGCAGATCAGCCTTCCTTTCCAGATAGCTTTAGTGCATTGATGAAAAGTGGGATGGATGGTATCATAGCAGTGCATCGACACACCCTTTGAGTAAAATATGTTGGGTTCAATTTTTTAAAACCGTACTAGACCAGCTGGTTTCAACTAGTTGACCACTAAAACCCTTTTGTCTAAATAACCGGATTTTTTTTGTTAAACTACGAAAAACCACAGTGGGACCAGCAAACCATGACTCCCTTTTGTGGTTCACTACATCCAACTGGTCTTCTTTCCAATCGAACATTGGATTTGCAGCTTTTGCCTACTAGCTATGTTGGATAGCTTGATATGTATCGTTGGGCTCATTTCCTAACAGTTTAAGCTTTTGGGACAATTAGTGACTTAACATGGTATTGAAGTTTTGATTATAGGAGGTCTTGGGCACAAAATCTCATATGTTTTCCTGTGATGTTTGTTATTGTGCACTATCTATCTTTGTTAGTGCACCTTTTTTGTTCAAGTTGGGTTGCCTCTACACGTGCGAGGCAGGGTCGCACGTGAGGGGGAGTGTTGGATAGCTTAATGTGTATCATTGGGCTCATTTCCTAACAGTTTAAGTTTTTGGGATAATTGGTGACTTAACAAGCTACTACATGAAATTGAAGTGGCTGGATGGCAGACCCATGGTAGGATCTGATTATTCATCAGGGACTGGTTTGATTCGTTTTCATTGTGGGAATTGACAGTCTTTTGTATGCTCACAGATTCATATGTTTTTTCGGGTTTTGTGATGGGGACTGAGTTGGATTTTCAATTGGTTCTTTTAAACTTGTTTGAAAGTTTAGTATGTTGGCCTTACTGCCAAAATTATTTCTTCTCTAGATTGATTGTTAAAGTGTGTGGTGCTTTGATTCTATTATTTAATTCATATTACACATCATTGAGCGGTGTTAAACGGAACACTCAAAAAAACAAACGGTTTCTTCATATTTACTATGCTCCTTAAATGAATTACATTACATGGATTCAAAACTTTATTTATGTATCTAAATTCCAAGAGCTGAAGCAACCAGATAAAGAAAAAAAAATCTATAATGCACATCACACGTTGATAGAAATCATCCCAAGAAGATAATCTTGGAGATCAAATGAGAAGAAAACCAAAGAAAATTTATGTCATTTTGATATTTTTTACCATTTTATTTTGTTTGCCCTCCACTTTTTTGCTTGTCCCAAACTTCAAGCATTTGTTGCATCATTCAGATTCTATTCTGCAGCTTCAGGTCATTTGTCCCCAATTCCTGTCTCGACTTTGTCCCGCACCAAAAATTCCGCCACGTGTCCAATATTTTAAATCATTGTTAACTCCGTTACTTAATTCCTCACAACTCTGTTATTTGAATGCTTTAAAAGAAACTGAAAAGTTTCAAACCCAGCACTAATTTTCCTTCTTTGGAGGAACATTTGATTGCTAATTCCTCAAAACTCTGTTATTCAAAACCATGTATTTTTCTCTATCCACCAGAGATGGGTTTGGGTTGTTGAGGAAATATGGAATTGCTGCTGATGAAGTGGTGGCTGGCTGGCTGTGTTAGAAAAGAGAAAAGAATATGGGAAAGCGTGTATCACATTGTGGGATGTGCACGCGTATTTATGAAGCACCGAAGACATACACTAGATACTGTGGACATCCCCACAGGATATTATTAATACTAAATATATTTAACACCGCCCCCCCTAAAGTTGGAGCATAGATATCAATCATGCCCAACTTGTTACAAATGTAGTGAACCCGGAACCCAGGCAGCGCCTTAGTGAACACGTCAGTCAACTGTTCACCAGATCGAACAATACCAAAATTAATAGTGCCATTCTTATACTCTTGGCGGATGAAGTGACAATCGATCTCGATGTGCTTAGTCCGCTCATAAAACACTGGATTAGTAGCGATGTAGACAGCAGACTTATTGTAACACTGCAACTTGGTAGGACCCATAAGCGGTTCGTCTAATTCAGTGAGAAGCTGTCGAACCCACATGATTTCGGATGTTGCCAATGCCATAGACCTGTATTCCGCC
>JAUMHN010442357.1:0-11331 GCA_032360265.1 Heliamphora ciliata
AGTTTCTTTAGAGGATTGATGAGATATACTCTCTTTGAAAAAAAAAAGATGAGATATACTCTCACTTGCTAATAGTTTAATATTCTAATTAATGCAGCCTAAGAATCCAGCACAGCTTGGAGGGGGTTTATGAGATGATGGGGATGATTCTATTAGACGAGTGGGAAATACCTGTTGCCGAGTATCATCAACCGTTTACAAAACCTGTCTATTGAAATTTAATTTTAATGAGTAAAGATTTTTAATTTTTTTGGTACTTCTGTTTATTGAAGTTTTATTTAATGAACGTACTAAGAGTGCATTAAGGTGGTGGTTTGTGTGATTTAATTTTTTTCAAAACATTTATGATTTTAGAATGAATGGTAGTTTTTTTTATTAATCTTTGTATGCACACAAGTTACATGTTTACTTTATGAATTGTTAATAATTTGCTTTAGAAGGACTTTTGTGATGCAATAGTTTATAAGTATTACGTATCGTTTTGAATATATATAAATTATTGATTATAAATTTATTTGTATATGGATAACAGATTTAGTTCGTGAATTAATAATTATTTGTATTAATTAGTGTTTTTTTAATGGAGTTATGAATAATAATAATAATAATAACAATATTAATAATAATTATCATTGTCAATTTTTTTAGACCAAAATATTATATTGTGGAAAATTACTTTTGGCGACTAAATAATTTAGTCGGCAAAACACTTTTGCCCACCAAATGGGTTTGTCGGTGAAAGACATTCAAAAAAATTAAAAGTTTTTACCGACGATACTATTTGGTCGCCAAAACACCTTTGCTGGACTTGTCGGTGAAAGGAATTTAAAAAATTTAAAGATTTTTGCCGATGATAATTTTTGGTCGCCAATAACACCTTTTGCCGACGTAATGGTTTGGTCGGCAAAGGTCCCTGCACTTTGTCGACTAAAGAATTTGTCGCCAATGCCTCTTT
Organism: Heliamphora ciliata; assembly: GCA_032360265.1. NCBI lineage: Eukaryota > Viridiplantae > Streptophyta > Magnoliopsida > Ericales > Sarraceniaceae > Heliamphora > Heliamphora ciliata. The sequence goes on from JAUMHN010442357.1 coordinate 956, forward strand.
TTACCGACCAAATTGTTTTAGCGACTAATCATGTTCATCAAAAGTGTCTATATTACCGACCACAGTGTTGGTCGAGAAAACTCCGAGATCTTTGGCGACCACCGTGATTTTGGTTGGCGAAGGTCTTTGTCGACGACAAGGGCTACCAAAAACTTTGGTCGGCAAAGGTTTTTGGTGACCAAAAATTAACTTTTGCTGACAAAATATTTGGTCGGCAAAAATATATTTTCTTGTAGTGGAATGAGATGAGTCTTGTAGTAATGCTTTCAAAAGTATCAATGCTTATTTGATGAAATCTCCTATTTTGGCTGCTCCTATTCCTGAACGACCACTCATCTTGTAAATTGTTGCGCAAGAACGCTCAATAGGGGCTTTCCTTGCTCAGGAAAATGATAAAGGAAAAAAGAATGCTCTTTACTACTTGAGTAGTATGATGACTCCTAACGAGCTAAATTATTTGTCGATCGAGAAGATGTGCTTAGTATTGGTTTTTGCCATTTAAAAGCTACGTGATTATTTTCAAGCACATTTGGTTCATCTAATCTCTAAAGTCAACCCTATCAAATACATCATGAGCAAACTAGTATTGTTTGATAGATTAGCTAGATGGTCCCTTCTTCTTCAAAAATTTGAAATCATTTACGTGCCTTAAAAGGCTATTAAGGGATAAGTCTTAACGGATCATCCTATCCCTACTAATTGAGAATTATCAAAAGAGTTGCCTGATGAAGACGTACTGTTCATTGAAATACGACCATCATGGGGGATGTATTTTGATGGAGCAGCTCATTGAGATGGTGCCGGAGCTGGTATAGTATTCATCATGCCAGAAGGAGACGTGTCGCCATATTCTTTCACTCTCATGCATCATTGTACAAATAATGAGGCTGAGTACCAAGCTCCAATTCTAGGTTTAGAAATGGCAGTCGACACAAAGCAGTTGCAACTCAAAGTATACAGGGATTCAAAATTGATAATCAATCAAATTTTCAATACTTATTAAGTAAAGAAACCAGAATTGGTGCCTTACCATAATTATGCAACATGTCTAATAGAATGGCATGGCGGTGTCACTCTAGAGCACGTGCTAAGAAATGAGAATTGGCTTGGTGGTGTCACTCTAGAGCACGTGCCAAGAAATGGGAATAGGTAGGCCGATGCTTTTGCAAAACTTGCATTAACTCTCTCGTTTTCAGACCATGAGGCACAAGTACCAGTATGTCAAAGATGGGTGGTCGCTCCAATCTTGGATAACGGAGAAAACGATAAGGGAAATGTCAACGCCATCTCAGTCTTTGAAGTTGAGAAAGAGGACTGGTGACAACTACTCATTGATTACTTACAACATGAAAAACTACCTGATGATCCACACAGAAAAACCGACATAAAGCGTGTGCTCTGCGATTTATCTACTATAAGGACACGCTTTATCATCATTCTTTTGAAAGATTGTTTCTCCGTTGCTTAGGTGAAATTGAAGCAATGCAAGTCTTGGAAGAAACTCATTCAGGTATATGTGGTGCTCATCAATAGGCCCAAAACTCTATTTTCGAATCAAAAGGATGGAATATTATTTGCCGACCATGGTCAAAGATTGTATGGAGTATGCAAAAAGATGTCAACCTTGTCAATTTCACACTAACTTCATACATTAACTGCCAGAACCACTTTATCCGACTGCAACCTCCTAGCCCTTCAATGCATGGAGATTAGATGTAGTTGAACCAATGATAAAATCTTTGGCTAGTCATCTCTACATTCTGGCAGTCACTGATTATTTCTCGAAATGGGCTGAAGCTGTACCATTGAGAGAAGTGAAAAAAGAAACAGAGGTGGACTTCATCCGCACTAATATCATACTTAGGTATGGCATACCGCGCTACATCATCACTGATAATGGAAAACCTTTTTACAATAGCTTGATGAATAAACTTTGTGAGAAGTTTGGTTTTAAGCAGTACAATTCTTCCATGTAAAATGCACCCGCAAATGATCTTGTAGAAGCATTTAATAAAACTCTTTGCAATTTGTTGAAGACAGTGGTGGCAAAGTTTAAAAGAGATTGGCATGAAAGAATTGAAGAAGCTCTATGGGCATATCGAACTACTCATCGAACATCTACGCAAGCTACTCCTTATACATTAGTATATGGGTTGAAGCAGTTCTTTCTCATGAATGCCAAATTCCGTCTCTAAGGATTGCCATTCAAGAAGGTCTCACTAATGAAGAAAATGTTCGTCTACGTCTTGAAGAATTAGAAGCACTAGATGAGAAGAGACTAGAAGTACAACATCGTCTGGAATGTTATCAAGTTCATCTCTCCAGAGCATTCAACAAGAAAGTTCGTCTTCGATCTTTTCAGAAAGAAGACTTGGAGCTTGCAGTGAGAAAACCAATTATCACTACACATCGAACTGAGAATAAATTCAATTCCAAGTGGGATGGGCCATATGTAATTCAAGAAGTTTATTCAAATGGTGCTTACAAGTTGGTTGTCGAAGACGGTTTAAGAGTTAGGCCCATCAATGGAAAGTTCTTAAAGCGATATTATCTTTGAGAAGACAAAAAAAAATGCTTCTTGACGCACGAGCCTAAATTACATATTACTCCTGACCCGTATGAGTTTAAACTGTGAACGGTAACCCCCCACTAAAAATAAAACCTGAATTACGTTTGACTTGATCTCATTTTGGATACGTAGGCAGTTTGAAATCTTATTTCAAGTTCAGTCGTAAGAAAAGAAAGAAAGATTATTTTAGACTATTTGACTTAAAAGGAATGGAGGCAACACAAAAGTCTCCAACAGCCAAAGTCCGAGATTCTGATATGTTAAGGTCTTCTAGAATCCCGAGACTAGGAAAAAGTCTCGAGCTGCCAAAGACTGAGGTTCTGAGATATCAAGGCCTTCTAGAATCCCGAAAATAGGGCAAAGTAACCAGTCTCTAACAGCCAAAGTTTGAGATTCCAACGGCAGCAAAAGTAACAAGTCACCAGTAGTGGGCAAAAAGTAACAAATCTCCAGTGGGCTTGGGCGAGATTTCTACAAGTCTCAAAAAGTGTTCTTGTTCCTGCAAATATCAAAAAAAAAAAAAAAAAGATAGTTTGTTAGCAAAAATGATTGTTGTTAGCAAAAAAAAAAAAAAAAAACAGAAAACAAAAGTGAAGAATGGTTCCAACTGCCTCCAAAAGAATTCCCGTTGCTATAAAAAAAATGTCTGTAAAAAAAAAAACAAATTGTTCAGTGCTGAAAAAAAAGGACTGAAGCTGCAAAAATCTAAGCGACAGGGGAAAATTTCAGAAGAATGCTCCAACGGGTGAACACTTCAACCCACTCTCATCTCTCTTGCATGACCTGAATCTATATGAAGAGATATGGGCCGAGGCCCATAACGGACGGGTCCATGGCCTAGGCCCGTACCCCACAGGCCTCGTCCTGACCCGAAAGGGGGCATTACCCAGTTATAGGTGGCCTCGGCACGTGGACGGTCGAGGCACGTAGACGGCCTCAATGGATTCGGCCACAGCACGATGATCGAGTTCTAACAAACATTTACTACGATTTGACTACGGGAGTACAACATTTAATGTGATTAGACAGAGCACCTTCTCCCATCGAGTGCATTCTACTTCGGGGGAGCACTGTAGCCCATGAGCCTCGGCCCAAAGGACGGGCCGAGGTGTCAGTCTTAAGTATGACGTGACCGAACGTTGTTCGAGGTGTCAGTCCCTGTACCGATGTGACGTGCGGAGCTGCTCTGCAGGGCTAGGTGTCAGAGGTAATCATGAAGCTAGGGGAAAAAGGACATTAGGCTCCCTATAAAGGAGGAGTCTTAGGCCCAGAAAAAGAGAGGTCTTCGATATATTGTGATTTTTAGTTCAATTCTTTCCCCTATTATCAAAAAATTTTAACTAACTCGATCATCGGAGCAGTTTCCAGAGGCTTACCGCCTGATAGATTACGTTTGATTGGCCTTTGCAGGTGGTCGACGAAGGGAAGGAGCGGACGGGTCGGGTTCAACTCATTAAATAAATAGAATTTACGAATCAGCACCGTACGTTGGCACTGTCTGTGGGAATCTGGTTGTAACCGTCCTTTGCCATCCCTATGGCGACACCGTCGAAGGTACCTATGGTTCTAGATGAGCACGCCTTGCCCTCCTCTGTGGAAGGACGAAAATCGCAAAGGAAGGGGGAAAAAGTGTCCGTTCTCGCAGCAGTTAGAACCCTTGAGCCCGATCTAGCGAGGGAATCGGCGCTCCTCGCAATGGGACAGGAAATTTAGAAACTCCGCGCTTCTTTGAAGAATCAGGAACGAGAGTCGCAGGCCCAGGTGGGAAGCTCACATACGGCAGAGCCAAAATCCCCTTGGGCCAGGGGCAAAAGAAGGCGAACGAGGCTAATCCGGAGTTGGAGAAAATCCTCTGGGAGTTCACCAAACAAGAAGAGTCCAGCACAGACGAGAGCAGTTATGTTCCTAGGAAATCAAAATGGAACAAGGATCCTCTACGAAGACATGAGAGCTCGTCATCAACATCTCAAGTAGTCACCGAACCTGGTAGGACGATGGAGGAGAAGAAAGTCACACCGTTTGCAGAGTATCTGGACCAGGCCGAACCCCCAAAGTGTTTCTCTTTGCCCAGGTTTAAATCGTACAATGAACGTTCGGATCCAAATATACACATCAGCCACTATAGACAGATGATGACGTTATAGTGTTGTAATGACGCTCTCATGTGCAAGGTGTTCCCTTCCAGCTTAGGTGAGGCTAGACTATGCTGGTTCGACCAGTTGCAGCCTCGAACGGTGATGAGTTGGAGGGACCTGTCGCAAAAGTTTGTAGCGCGCTTCATCACTAATACGAAAATCCCGAAGGAGATTGATTCTCTTATGGCCCTACGAAAAGGAAAGGAGTCGTTACGTGATTATATGAGGAAGTATTGGAAAGTGTACAACGACATCGAAAACTGTAACGAGGGGTTAGCCGTGGCGTCTTTCAAACACGGGCTCCCGCATGGAGGAAAGCTGAGGGCCTCCCTGACGAAAAAACCGCCGCAGGGCATCTCGGCGCTCATGAGCTGGGTCGAGCAGTATATAAGAGTGGAAGAGGATACGGGCAGGGCCAAGATAAAAGGTAGGGCTGGGGAACGACGGGCGACTCCGAAAAGACCACTGAGGCATAGCCCTGCAAGGATCAAGAGGTTGAGTCCAACGAGGCCAGTTAAGAGGACGAGGGATGAGCCAAAGAATATCCCAATTTGGTTGGGGGCCGAACGCAGATGCGAGGAGGCGAACGCTGTTTTCAAAGACTCAATCCGCGAAATCCTACCCCAGATTCGGGACATGCCATATTTCCAATGGCCTACCCGACTGCCCGATTCGGTCGTTCAATTAGCCATAGAGCGTGGTTTTAAGTAGGGATGCTCCTATCATAGAGATAGGGGCCATCAGACGGAAGACTGCTGTGCTTTAAAAAGAATTTCGATGACTTGGTACAGCTTGAGCACCTGAAGGAGTTCCTGGATGATGGGGCAGATAGGCAAAAATCCCCTGTCGAGAGGAGAGCAGAGTCTGCAAGTGAACCAGTGCATCGCGGTATAATTAGTGTGATTCACGGCATGGTAGGACCCCGACAGAAGAACCTCTTCCGGGGGCAGTTGAAGCTATTGGGGAACATAACCAAGGTGATGAAAGTGCAGATAGGAAATGAGAAAAGGTCTAGGGAAAGGGAAAATGGAAGTCAACTTTCATTCTCGGACAACGATTCGGAATGAGTCCAGCACCCCCATAACGACGCGTTGGTTATCTCCCTGGTTATGTCGAGCTTCGAGGTCAAGCGGGTGTTGGTTGATCAAGGCAGTTTGGTCGAAGTTATGTATTATAGCTCTTTCAAAAGCTCGACCTCGGCAGTCGAGACCTGTCCCTATCGCGCACTCCACTTGTTGGATTCAACTCGCAGCCGGTCTGGTCCCTGGGAAGCGTTACTGTACACGTAAGGGCAGGTTCGGTCGAGATTGCAACAACTTACCTAGTAGTTGATATCCCTGCGGCCTATAATGCCATCATGGGATGTACTTAGTTGCACGAGTTGAAGGCCGTCCCCTTTACATATCATTAGGTGCTGAAATTCTCCACCGTCAAAGGAACGGAGGTCGTCTACGGAGATCAAGCTGTATCCAGGAACTGCTTCATGGCGGCCCTTAAGGCCGAAGCACAACCTCGAGAGGTGAAGGTCGTAGCGTGGGAGATCTTCCTGTCTTGGATGATGTAGGGAGAGGTCCAAGCTAAAGCTGTAGAAGACCTTGAAACGGTCGGGATAGATCCAAGCAATCCAGAGAAGTTTTTTCTCCCCGGGTCAACTATGTCCGGACAAGAGAAAGAGGAACTCCATCGACTGTTACGTCAGAATATGGAGGTTTTTGCCTGGACACCCTACGAAATGCCAGGGGTGGATTCCGCATTTATATGTCATGCCCTCCATGTTGATCCTGCGTCCAAGCCAGTAAAGCAGAGGGAGCGGTATTCGGCCCCTCAGTATAAGCAAGCATTCATCGAGGAGGCACAGAAGCTGTTGGCAGCAGGGGCTATAAGGGAAGTTCAATACCCCAAGTGGTTATCGAATACAGTGGTGGTCCGTAAGAAGCGAGGAAAATGGAGGGTTTGCGTTGACTTCACGAACCTAAACAAAGCTTGCCCAAAGGATAATTTTCCCCTCCTGAAGATTGATCAACTAGTAGACGTAACAGCGGGGCACCAGCGTATGATTTTTTTGGATGCATATCGGGGTTATCACCAGATAGCCATGCTGGGCCGAGATCAGGAGAAAACTTCATTTATCACCCCGCACGAAACATATTGTTATAACGTCATGCCGTTCGGCCTCAAGAACGCTGGAGTAACCTTCCAGAGGATGGTCACGCGAATGTTCACCAAGTACTTGGGCAAACAATGGAGGCCTATATAGACGACATGGTAGTCAAATCCAAATGGAAGGAGAACCACCTGGTTGACCTACAAAGGATCTTTGATATCTTAAAAATCCATAGCCTCCGTTTAAATTCTGCAAAATGTGCCTTTGGCGTCGGCTCGGGCAAATTCCTTGGCTTTCTGGTCACGCATCGGGGAATTGAAGCCAATCCAGATCAAATCAGGGCTATCCTAGAGATTCAAAAGCCATGTTTGGTCAAGGACGTACAAAAATTGACAGGTATGACGGCTGCGTTGAATCAATTCATAAGCCGGGCTCCTGATTAATGTCGGCCATTTTTCCTGACATTGAAGAAGGGGCAGAGGTTTTGCTGGGATGAGAACTGTGAGCAAGCTCTTCTTGCCCTCAAAGCGTACCTCTCTTCCTCGCCTTTACTTTCGACCCCTAGGGACGGGGAGGAGCTGTACTTATATTTGGCGACTTCCTCCCATGCTGTTAGTGCGGTACTGGTCAGAGAGGAAGACAAACAACAAATCCCGGTGTACTACGTTGGACATACTTTGATCGGGTCCAGGACAAGGTATCTTCCCTTGGAGAAGTTATCCTATGCTCTAATCATCGCCTTGCGAAAGTTGTAACATTATTTCCAGGCGCATGCCATTGTCGTATATACGAAATACCCTCTACGGGTCCTGTTCTCCAAGGCCGACTTGACAGGGAGAATGACAAAATGGGCCGTCGAGCTTGGGGCACACAACATTAGCTTTAAACCTAGGACGGCTATCAAGGCCCAAGTGTTGGCGAACTTCGTAGCTGAGTTTTTTGGGAATGTGACAGGGGCAGAAGGAGACAATGAGGAAATGGCCGAACTCCCAACACCTCCGAATACGGCAGGGCTCTGGACACTACATGTTGATGGGGCATCTAATACTCATGGAGCAGGGGTAGGAACGGTCCTCACATCTCCTGATGGCTTGATAGTGGAACAAGCTCTCAGACTTGGCTTTACTGCCTCCAACAACGAGGCCGAATATGAAGCAGTGCTGGCAGGGCTGGAGGCAGCAACGAAGCTCGGTATCACAATGATAGAAGTGTTCAGCGATTCTCAACTGATTATCAGTCAACTAAATGGGGAATATGAAGCTAGAGGTGTGCGTATGGTGAAATATCTCTGTAAGGCCACAGGGGCCATGAGCAGGTTTTCGTCTATCAAGGTTTAACAAGTTGGCTGAGCCAAAAACAATCACGCTGATTCGCTCGCTAGTCTTGTCTTGGACGTTGGAACGAGCAAGGAAAGAACTGTGATAGTTCGGTTCCTCCCGGGGCCGAGCATTGACAACATGGGCACTGAAAATGCTGAAGTCTTGCCGATCGCTTCATTACCATCTTGGATGACCCTATTGCCTCATTCTTAAATCAAGGTACGCTTCCAACTGAGAGAAGGGAGGCGCACAAGCTAAGACTCAAGGCAGCCCGATTCTGGCTTTTCCAAACGAACAAGTTGTATCGGCGGTCCTATACTGGACCGTATCTCCTATGTGTACATCCAGACTTGGTGGATAACCTACTGTATGAGATTCATGACGGGATTTGTGGCAGTCATACCAGGGGAAGATCCCTTACCCACCGAGTGATTTCTCAGGGATACTGGTGGCCTTATATGCAGAAGGATGCACAGCAATACGTGAGGAATGCGAAAAGTGCCAACTGTTCGCCCCCACATACATCAACCCGTAGGGACCTTGAATCCCTTGCAGAATCCATGGCCATTCACTCAGTGGGGACTGGACATCGTCGGTCCATTCCCAAAGGCAACAGCTAATAAAAGGTTCCTGGTGGCGGCAACAAGCTACTTCACCAAATGGGTGGAGGCGGAACCACTCACCAACATCAGAGAATCAGATATGAAAAGGTTCGTTTGGAAAAATATCGTGACGAGGTTCGGTATCCCGCATACAATCATCTCAGACAACCGCACCCAGTTTGATGGGAGATTGTTTTGGCAATTTTGTGTCGAACTCAAGATTGAGCTCTGCAATTCCACTCCGGCATATTCGCAAAGTAACGGTCAGGCCGAGGCCTCGAACAAAACTATTTTGTTCGGGATCAAAAAACGATTGGTGAATGCAAAGGAAAAGTGGGTAGACGAGATCCCGCATGTGTTATGGGCCTATCGGACCACACCGCGAAGATCCACTGGAGAGACGCCTTTGCTCAATGTCTTATGGCACCGAGACCGTCATACCACTCGAGATCGGGCTGCCTACGATGAGGTCCGACGACTTCAATCCCGAGCAAAATACAGATATCTTAGCTAAAGAGTTGGATTTGATTGAGGAAAGAAGGGAGGAAGCACTGCTCAAGATCAGATCTTATCAGCACGAGCTAAGCAGGAATTATAATAGAAGGGTCAAGCTAAGGGAGTTTCAGGTGGGAGATCTGGTTTTAAGAAAGGTAATGGGTAACATGAAGGTACCAGGTGAGGGGAAGCTGGGGCAGAATTGGGAGGGACCCTATAGGGTTAAAACGGTCGTGGGCCGGGGTGCCTACCGTCTCGAAAGTGCTGAAGGGAAAGAAGTTCCGATCCCATGGAACTCGGCTAATCTCAGGGTGTTTTATCATTAAATGTTTTGTCGCTTTGTCTTCACAAGTGTTCTGTATCCCTCATCTCTTTTGATTTGATTAAGCAATGAATGACTCTTTTGATTAAGCAATGCATGACTCTTTTGATTAAGCAATGAATCCTCCCTCCCTCATCGAAGGAGTGCAGCTCGACTTGAGGATGGAATGTCCTCTCAGAAGTCTAAACTCCCAGGGCTTCTAACAACCCCTCATCGAAGGAGGCCAGCTCGGCCTGAGGATGGAACATCCTCTCAGGAGTCTAAACTCCCAGGGTTTCTAACAACACCTCATCGAAGGAGGCCAGCTCGGCCTGGGGATGGAACATCCTCTTAGGAGTTTAGTCTAAATTCCCAGAGTTTCTAACAACCCCTCATCGAAGGAGGCCAGCTCTGCTTGAGGATGGAACATCCTCTCAGGAGTCTAAACTCCCAGGGTTTCTAACAACCCCTCATCAAAGGAGGCCAGCTCGGCCTGAGGATGGAACATCCTCTTAGGAGTTTAGTCTAAACTCCCAGGGTTTCTAACAACCCCTCATCGAAGGAGGTCATCTCTTCCTGAGGATGGAACATCCTCTCAGGAGTCTAAACTCCTAGGGTTTCTAACAACCCCTCATCGAAGGAGGCCAGCTCATCCTGAGGATGGAACATTCTCTCAGGAGTCTAAACTCCTAGGGTTTCTAACAATCCCTCATCGAAGGAGGCCAGCTCGGCCTGAGGATGGAACATCCTCTCAGGAGTCTAAACTCCCAGGGTTTCTAACAACCCCTCATCGAAGGAGGCCAGCTCGGCCTGAGGATGGAACATCCTCTCAGGAGTCTAAACTCCCAGGG